>JAULAV010005394.1:0-14997 GCA_030789695.1 Scilla litardierei
GGGATTTCTTTTCTTAGAAATTTACACCTTCATATGTTAATATAAATTCAACCTAATCACAATGCAGCAAAAGAGGTCATGCGATATGAATTGGGCAATAGCATTGGCAATGTTGGTGATCATCAAAACATACTATCCTCAATTATAAAAGCCCTCAGATTCACATATCACGTTTCAACGAATCAGAAAAGATTGCATACCACGAAATAGACATCCAACTTGCAGGGGAAAGTTCCACGCTCTTGAAAGATATCAAACCCGGATGTTCCCTAGCCAATGCAGCTACCTAAGAAGCATCAAAGTAAAGAATAAACCAACGTGCGTAAAATTTAGATCTAAATCAAATTTCCATCCGAAATGTCAACAATCACAACCTAAATGGAAATCATAATTTATACCTTCTCCACGAGTGGTGCCCTTGTAAAAGGAGGAAGGCCCTCAACATAATGTAAGTATAACTGGCCAATCCGGTCCTTCGCCGGCCATAAACTATCTGATTCAGATGCTGAGTCCTCTGATGCAGCATCCCACGACTTGGACAGCTTCTCGCTTTCGCTATCATCGCTCCAAGAATCGCTCTCGCTGTCTTCTCCCATGTTCCTGAATCAAATTATTGAAATGAATAAGAATTGCCCAACATGTTACAAATTAAAAGCGTAAAACTTCAAATGCCGATGATCACAAAGGTACCTCAAGCCCAGAGGAGATCTGCTTGTGTATATTTGGATCGCCGAGAGGTGAGGCACGTAGTACTGAACTACGGTCTGGCCACTGGGGAGACGAATGGGAACACCAAGGCCATAAGCACTCCATTCATAGTATTGATCCCAAAGGTCTCCGAGGGTGAAACATTCAACTGTGTCTTTGCCCATTGGCTGCCAAAGGCTGTTCAAGTCTCGGATAGATGTCTGTAATGATACAATCTAACTTTAAAACTACTGAAATTTCAACCAGTTGCTGTTGAATACTAACTAAGAAAAAAGCATCTACATCAGTCATCAACGATTTAAAAAGAAAAAAATAAATAGAGGAAAAATTGCATCACAAGACAATTCATATATGCAACCATTAATGGAGAAAAAAAATTGAAGCTTTGAATTAAAACAAAGATCATTGACCTTTTCTCCCAAAGGATAGCTAAAGAAAAATCATTGACTGAAACAAGCTTTTTAAAAATAAAATAAAAACCCCATAAAATCAAATAATTCACAACAAAAAACAGCCATAATAGGGATACAATCTTCTACAATATGGACAAAAAAATTTCAAAGGGGAACACTAAATAGTAAATAGATTTTTATCCTTGCCCCAAAAAGGATTTACATGTAAGCCAAAATGCCAACCAATTGACACCCCAAAAATAAATAAAAAATCAATTCAAACCCATCTTGCTTCCAGTAATATCACACAAACAGATAAACATGAGAGACACAAAAACAGCAACACAGCCATAAATATTCATTAAAATACTACAATAAACAATTGCCATCCCCAAAACTAAATGGGATTGAAAAAAAAAAGTTGATCACAATAGAAGCCAACTTAAAAGAAATACATTTTAAAAAAAATAAGAATTGGGTATTTGAGATTACCTTTGGAATAAACTGAGATGGAACCATTGGGGTTGTTGCATCAAGAAAGCACTGGAGATTGGAGTGCTTCCTCCAATCTTTAGAACCCATCTCCCTCCCAAAAAAAGATTTAAAAAGGAAAAAAGTCACAATCTCTTCTCACAACCAAAACAATAACAAAAACCCACAAGAGAAGTTGAGAAGATGGAGAAAACTCTAATGGGCATATCTATATAATGAATTTGAGAGAGAGAGGAGATGAATGGGAGTAAGAGAAAATATAAATAGGAGTAAAGCCCGAGATATACTCAATGAAGAGTCAGCGCTTGCTCACTCATGGGCATTAATTCCGAAGGAGATTAGGATTTGGATTCTCCATATCCCCAAATTTGGAAAGTCCCACACAAAAAATCAAAATTTTTGCAGGAAAAACCACCTTTTTCTCAGCTTTTTTTTCCTGGGCTAAAAAGAAAAGGTGTGAGAATGAAGAAGAAGAAGCAACAAGGAGAAGAAATTCGCGAGCCGCTCGCTTCGCCGCGTGTTTTCTTCTGGGGGTTTGTTTGTCTTCTCTGTCTCTCTCTCTCTGTGTTTTTGGCTTCTTTTTCATTGTAATCTCTCTCCAACTTTCTCTCTCTAGCTTTCTGTTTTTTTATTGTTTGTTTATTTCTATTTTTCTGACTGTTGTTAGTTGTTACTCTGGTTTTATTTTCAATTAATTTTTAAAGAGTTTGATTAATTCAACAATTACCAACAAAATTATTTGACTGGAATAAATTTTTCCAAAACTGGAGGAATATTTTAATGACAGGATAAATTCAAATCTTATTATTATTATTTTATTGATTCCATCACATTTCTCTAATTTAACAAACTTGCGACTATTTTACAAACTGGGATGCGATTTTCCATGTAGCCATCAGAGATCCTCTGGTAAATGCGGATCGTGCATGCCTTTAACCAGCTTTTCGATATATACAAAAAATTGGTACATCCAAGTTCAGATTGTGCTATGGTACCGGGTATGAATTCTCAACCAACTCCAATCAGGTATTTATAATAAAGCTAGTTTTGTTACCTAAATTGGAAATTTTCGAAATGAGCTTGGATGAGACTCACAGGGTAGCGGTCTCTATGGTCACCACAGTCGACAGAGCAAATCAAGTAAATATGGACTATATCTTCACTCATTTAATGACTGATTTGCTCATTTTGGTCAAGATGTGCTAAACAAGCCAAAACAATTAACACAATCATTCTCTTCTCCTTCTTGCCTCCGGACGATACGAACACGCACACCGACACTTTTCTCTTCTTTTCGGCGCTCCCACATTCCATTGTCCAAGGCGGTATGTTTGTCTCATGTGGCGATGTCACATCACCACATGTGATGCCACACCCCAATAAAACCCCCCACAAGGCCCGGTTTGTTCATGTTTGTCATTGCTATTTCATGGACCTGAGGAGCACCCCAAAAAAACCCATACTCTTCACCATATTTACGGGTTTGCAATTATTCTTTTTCCGCTTTGCCCCTTCACGTTTTCTGCATTTTAACCACTGTTTTTCTCCATTTAACCCTCCAGACGATACAACACCAACAATTCTTCCTCCGTTTCGACTGCATGCTGGTCCTGCATCCTGTGTATTAGTTTTTTCTTGGGTCCTCGTACTGTACTATATGCACATGTAAATACTAGTTCTCTTCGATGACACACTTGGCTAATGGAGGGCGTGCAAAATTAGGGATGCAAGCGGATTCGGATTATTCACATCATTCCATATTTATTT
Source organism: Scilla litardierei (assembly GCA_030789695.1). NCBI lineage: Eukaryota > Viridiplantae > Streptophyta > Magnoliopsida > Asparagales > Asparagaceae > Scilla > Scilla litardierei. The sequence goes on from JAULAV010005394.1 coordinate 3,360, forward strand.
GGATGCAAAAACGAATGTCAATGTATTCTATCGGAATATGGACATAGAATTGGACGGCAAGATTTGATTTTTATTTCCCCAAAATGGTAACGATGACATATTGATGACGTATTGCACCCATGATCATATTCGGTATACGCTTGTTTTTGCCAAATATGATCATTGCTTATATCCACCAATTCATGTACAAATCAGCCCTTTTTTTTTGCAGATACAACTAAATTTTTCAATGACACAAATTAATTTCTTCTATTAATTGTTTACCAAAAGAAGTTAATATTCAAATAGTTTTTTCAATGACAGAAATTTCAATTGCGAGTGGCATGTTCAATGAGGAATGAATAAAACTGCAAATACTGAGAAATAAACAGAAATATTGCTTAAACTGTTGTGAATGGAAATAACCAGAGTCGGTTAGGATTGCGGGTATCTTAGAGATACGCCCATATCTATGTATTCTATCTTTCTACTCTCCTACCATGCCTATAAATAAAGGGCTGGGTTCCTCCCCTAGCAGTTGATTCATAACACGTTATTAGCACGAGCCTCTAAAATTTTTTTTCATTCCACAAAATTCTTTTCGTTCGTTGCGAAGGCGAAGGCGAGACGAGACGTGAGATCCACGCGCGCGGTGCAAGGCTTCCTCAATCGAGCGTCGTCATCCGCGTAGGGCTTCGTTCAACCGTCGCTATATCCGGAGGACGGATATAGAGGTAAATTCACTAAAAACAATGTTTTTAATCATACGTATGATTGCTCTACCCCTAGATCTCACAAGATCGATATGAGGATCGATTGTCGCCTTGAAAACGACGAATTTTTTTCATCCCAAAAATCAAATTTTTAGGATTATATTGTGTAATCCCTAATTTTTGCCCACCGGCGACTTTGCCGCCCCCCACCTACCCTCTACGCTGGTCCCCCCAGAAGAGGGGGGCGGCGGCCGCCGGTCCCCCCTGCAGAGGGGGGCGACGGCCCACCCGCCGCCTCCCCTTCGGCAGAGGTGGGCGGCGGCCCAGCCCCCCCTGCAGGGGCAGCGACCCCCGTCGCGCCCCCCTGTAGAGGGGGCGGCGGCGCCCCACCGTCCCCCTTGCAGCGGGGGGGGGCGGCCCCGCCCTCGCCGCCCTCCCCTGCAGGGGGGGGGGGGGGGGCGGCCGCTGCCGTCCCCCCTGCAGGGGGGGCGGCCGCTGCCGTCCCCCCTGCAGCGGGGGGCGGCCCCGCCCGCCACCCTCCCCTGCAGGGGGCAGCGGGGGGGGGGGGGGGGGGGGGGGGGGGGGGCGCGCCCCCCCAACCGCCGGTTCGTCGGTGAATTGGGGGCGGCGGCGGCTAACCCTAGCCGCGCCCCCAAAGCCCTATTGGGCCTTCGGCCCAACTGAACAAAAAAACAATGTCTGCGGGCCTGAAGCCCGCAGCCGTCCTGCGGACTTCAGGCCCGCAGGCCAACACAGTTACAAAAAAAATCTGTCTGCGGGCCTGAAGCCCGCAGCCGGCCCGCGGGCTTCAGGCCCGCAGGCCAACAATTTTCAAAAAAAAATTTATTGGGGGCAAAGGCTATGAATAAGCCTTAAAAGGCATTTTTGGGCTAAAATCAATTTTTAAAAGGGCGTCTAAGGGCAAATAAATTCATGAAAAATCACGGTAAAGTATGAGGCGATTACCCAACATATCAGGGCTTATTGGGGATTTTTGGGGGATATTTGGGATGATTCAAAAGGAAAAACCTTTTTCCTTGAACAACGAAAAATGTTAATTTTGGGCTCTTATTCAATTTTATTGATTAAACCCACACATTACAACCCTTGCATCGTAATGATTTTTCTGTAAAAATCATCTTTAGATGCTTTACATCACTAGGCTTATTATGTGGATATTATATGCGTGGTTGTGCATTATATTTAAAGCTTAATAATTAGGAAGATCATGCGACCGCTCTGCCGTTAGTCACCTAACCTAACGGTGTATGACGTTGCCCAGTGGTCCAATAATTATTAAGTGATTAAATTGTTTATCCAAATCTGTGAATATTAAATGCATGTGATGCATGTGATGAAAATGTTGATGAGCACAAAATTTCTGCATGAATGGCTAAATGTGGTTTTTGGATCGACTGTTTAAGTCCCACAATTTATTTCCCGCACTTTTCTTTTATTTTTGAGAGAAATTGTAGTGAGGAATTTATGTAAATGTCAAAGAAAGAAGACCAACTTCCATGGAGACGGAGGCCACGCTTGAAGCTGGAGATATCTTATGGGACCCACGAGGTTTCCAAAGTTGTATTTTCCTTTTTAAGCTACTAATTTGTATAATTTGGACTTTGGACTTTGGACTCTTTCTTGTGGGACTGGCCGATCCACATATTTAGCTTTTCGTTAAATATTGCCTCCGCATGAAAATATTTTCTTTGATTAAAAATTAATTCATGCATGTTTGTGCACTACTAGATAAATGGCTAAAATTGCAAGTGTTGATTTCGAAGTGTTGGATGCATCATGTAGAAATTATTTAAGCTGGCAGCTAGATATAAAGTTTCACCTGCGGGCAAAGTCCCTCATTGCTGTTGTGACAGAAAAAGAAAATGTTAGCGATATAGAGAAGGCGCAAGCCAACATCTATATTCGCCGCCATGTGGACAAGACCTTAAAGGCTGAATACCTTACGATCGAAGATCCACTTGAGCTATGGACTGCCCTTGAGGACAGGTATAAACATTAGAAAGATGTTATACTATCAAGGGCACGATACGAGTGGGAGAACCTGAGACTGCAGGACTTTAAGTCCATTGCTGATTACAACTCAGCACTTTTTAACATCACCTCACGCCTGAAGTTGTGTGGTGAGAAAGTCTCAGAAGATCGCATGCTGGAAAAGACGTATACGTCTTTCCATGAAAAAGATGCGATACTCATGCAGCAATACCGTGAACGAAAGTTCACCAAGTATTCGGAGCTGCTGTCATGTTTACTTATGGCCGAGCAAAACAGATAGCTTCTTCTCGCCACTCACAATATGCGCCCTCCCGGCACTGCCCCCTACCAGAAGCTCACCATTCCTCTTCCTTCAAAAAGAAGAGTGATAATAAAAGAAAAGAAAGACCACAGAAAGGGGGACAACCGAAAAGAGCCAAGGGCCAAGTACAGCAGCGAAAGAATGAAGGGAAGCGCAAGTTCACCTGGCGCAGAAATGACAACAAGAAAAATGATGCACCCCACCCAAAAGGGATTGGGAAGACTAGTGCCACAGCTGTGGCATGACAGGCCACTGGTCCAGAGTGTGCAGGACCCCGGTGCATCTCCAGGAGCTTTACAAACAAAGCAAGAAAAATAAAGCTGAAACAAACCTGGTGACATCTGATGCTCCAGTCAAGTTCTCAGCTAACGACTTCGAAAATGATGACCTGCTTGATTAGCCTTTTCTTTTTATCTTAGCAAAATTGTTTAGAACATTTCAGGTTATGAGAACATTTGAATTACGCAATCTGTTTTGAATGAAAATGTTTTAGTAGACAATAAATGTTTATCTGAATATGCATATGCCTATACGATTCATATTTTAGATGAAACTACTCTCATAAATGTTTAGTAGACAATAAACACGTACGATTTTCCAATACAAAGCCCAATATCAGGGCCATATTGAAGATCCAGGAAATGCAACACTGTTGCCCCCAAATGACACAGAAACAAAAATAAAAGGATGCTCTAATCCCTCCGAATTCCAAAAGAAACTTTCTAAAGTTTCAAGGACATCTGTTTCAACGGATTCCATTTGGAAACAACAAATGTAAATGAATACAAACAAAATAAAAAAATTACCGTATGCAACGTGTTACGACCTAAAGATCGTAGGAGTCCAACTCCCGCCCGGATCCGCTAACATACCCCATTAACTCACCTTTTCACAAAAGGGCCGCCACCCCGGAAATCCGAATCCACATGGGGACGGGCGCTCCCCGAGCGCACCGCCCCGAGCGGGTCGAACAACTGCGGTTGTACGCCAAGGCCAGGGGTGCTGAGGTGCGCCCGGACAGCACCGATAGGCCAGCTGACTTAGGCGCGGGTATCTATCTGTGCCTGCAAACCATAATCCGCGACCGAACGGGAGGCGCGGCCGGGCCGGACAACTCCCGACCCGGACGACCCGTTTGATTCTCATGCGCCCCGGCGCCAGGGATAGCATAGCCCGACCTTTAGTTCGTCACCAACGACAAACGACCTAGGATAAGGGCGCGATTGACACATACGTCACCCGACCGCCTGACAAAGCACCCCCTGGCGGCTGACCCATCTGACGGTTAGCGCTTTCGGCCCTGACATCCCGACAAAAGCACCCCTTGGCCGTTGCGCCGCCTGACAAAAGCAGGTCAGGAACTCCTGTTCCCGACGTCCTTGTCCGAAGCTTCCGCTGACACCCCAGCCAGCTCAGCACGCCTAGTCATCACCCGTCAGGTATAAATACCCCCTCTCCTCTTACGGAAAGGGGGTTGGAAAATTCTCTCTTAATCTATAACTCACACACGAGAACAAAGGTCGTCCATATCTTTGTTCTCCCACCCATAGCTCGCCACGTGCGGTCGACACACCGTTAGTCCGGCCGGCGTGTCTAGCCCCCATTTTAAGCCCTATTACTGACTTAGGCATCGGAGGGGCTAAGGGTTGAACCCCAACCCTGCCCTTCTGATGAGTTGTTCGTGCTGCAGGAGAGCTCGCCCCTTGACCAAAGTCGGCTTCAGCCCCCTGCCGTCCAACCTTCCTCAGCGGCATCCGGCGAGATTCGACCCCGTGAGCACCACCGGCAACGGGTCCAACTTCTTCACCCCACTAATCACTTGTAAAACAGCCTACCTAAACCTTCTTCCCCATATAACCACCGTGCCCTTGGTTCCCCATAATACAAATTCATTGTACGCGAGTTCCACCTCGTAACAATTGGCGCCGTCTGTGGGAACGAAGGGTCACACCCATGTTAGACTCCATGCCGATCTCGCGGAACCCTGACCACGGCAAAGATCCCGTGGGTCAGGAACCGCTCTCTCTACAAATCACCCCGGCGTCCGACCCCCTTCTGGGGATGGGCACCGAAACTGAACATACTTCAGCCCACGCCGTCCTGAAGAGCTTCGAGGCCGTCACTCAGGCCAGGGGAGGCTATCAGACGACTGGAACGGAGCCTCCGCTCGGCCCCTCAGAGCCCCAGAACGTGAGGCGGAACCTCCACCTTCAGTTCGAGGAGGAGGGGGAGAACAGGGGGCTCGCTGAGGAGATTGCGGCCCAGCAAAGGCTCCTGGAAGAGGGATGGAAGTTGCGCGGTGGTGGAGGCGCCTGGGGGAGGCGGCCACCGCGCAAAGGCATTTGGACGAAGAGGCAGAGACTGCCCGAAGGGCCTACCAGGACGAAGAGGCCGCTCGCCGCCAACTCCGCCTCATCGTCGCGGAGCGCGAGAGGCTAACGAGAGAAAACAGGAGCAACCGAGAAATCCTGGACGAGACGGCGACGGGTCGGCGGCTCGGGGACGGGCGGGACCCGTTGCTGAACAGGTCCCCACCCGGAGGAGGCAGCCCGCATCGCCTGCACCACCCCTCCGATACCCTGCACGAGGAAGCCGTTTGTCGACAACTACGCTTCCTCACCGTCGAGCGCGAAAGGCTCCTTCGGGAGAATCAAGAATGGATGGAGGCCCGAGGAGAGCTGGCCGGGAGGCGCTGGCGCTGGGAGAACCGTAGCCCGCAACCCGTCGAATCCTTGGCCCAAGGAAGGAGCCCCGCCAGAAGACCGTCGAGCTACTCCCCGGGGACGGAGGACCGTCAGTGGCCGAGGCGCGACCGAAGCAAGACCCCCGAATGGCGGAGAGGGGTTGCGCCGGACCGCCCTACCTACCCGGAGGAGGCCACGCCACTTGCACGGTGGATCACGTCCGCCCCAAGGCCCATAAGGTTCAAACCCCCTCACTTGGCCACGTACAATGGGAGAGGCGACCCCCTCACGCACGTGCAGCAATACCGGGGGGTGATGGAGGCGCTGGACGTGGATGAGGTGTTCATATGCCGACATTTCTCCCAAAGCCTGAGGGACACCGCGTTGGACTGGTACTTTGGCTTGCCCGCGAGGTCCGTCGGGAGCTTTGGCGAACTATCCCACAAGTTCTGCTAAGAGTTCCGGGCCGGGCGGACGAAAAAGAAGCCCTTAGACTATCTCAACACGATAGTCCAAGGGGAGGGAGAGACAACGGGTAGATACCTCCGCCACTTTCAGGAGGAGAGACGGGCGGTGGTGACATGCGGCGATGAGGTGCTTATGTTGGCCTTCAAAACGGGGTTGCGGACTCGGAGCCTCCACAAATCCCTGCTCCGGGATCCGCCGACCAACTATGAGGCGTTGGTTGCAATGGCGGAAAGGCACGCGTTGGCCGAAGAGACTCTCGGTGCAAAGGCCATATTCCCCCTGGCGAAACCGTCCCAAGGCGAACCCCTAGGGTTGTACCTGGCGACCAACGAGGAGGCCGTTAGCTCCGTCCTGATCAAGGAGGAAGGAGGGGTGCAACGCCCTGTTTACTATCCCAGCCGGATCCTCCGGGAGGCGGAGACTCGTTACAGCCCTATCGAGAAAGCCGCCTACTGCCTAATCACCACAGCCCGGAAGCTCCGACCCTATTTTCAGGCCCACCCCATAACCGTCCACACCGGCATGCCCCTCGAAAAGAACCTGAAAAGACTGGAGCGGTCAGGGAGGATGCTCAACTGGAGCGTCGAGCTCAGCGAGTTCGACATAACGTACAAAGCCCGGACGGCGATTAAGGGCCAAGCGCTGGCCGACTTCGTGGTGGAATGCACCACGGAAGTCCCGCCGGGGGACCGGACAGAGCTCCCATCAGCGACCACGTCCCCACGGAGGATCGAGGTGGGCGAACCCTCAGCGCCCTCCCCGATGACAGCGGGCGAATTATGGACCATCCACGTCGACGGCTCCGCAACAGGCTCCGGGACAGGAGCGGGTATCGTCATTCGGACTCCTGACGGATGTTCGTTGGAATACGCCCTACGCTTCAGCTTCCCGGCCACCAACAATGTCGCGGAGTATGAAGCCGCGGTTAACGGGTTAAAACTCGCTAGGGCAGTGGGGGCGACGAACGTGTTGCTCCTAAGTGACTCCCGTCTCGTCATCCAACAGATCCTGGGGGGCTTCGAGGCCCGAGAGGAAACAATGAAGCGATACCTGAATCGCATCCAGATCGAACTCCGTAAGTTCAAGAAAGCGGACGTCCAACACCTACCCTGCTCCAGCAACCTCCGGGCGGATGCCCTGTCTAAGCTGGCTTCCTCTTCGGCGGCCGAGATCGGGAAGGCAATCTACGTGGAAAGCCTATTGACGCCAACCATTGACAAAGGAGAACTGATGTGCACAGACGCGAGGACGTCATGGATGACCCCCATTATGAAGTACTTAGAGACGGGTGAGCTACCCGAGGAGCGGATGCTGGCAAAACAGGTGGAAAGGCGGGCCCTGTCATTCGTGCTTCTCGACGGAGTGCTGTACCGCCGCCACCGCGCCAATTTCGACGTCCTGCCCTACCTGAAATGCTTGGGCCCAGAGCAGGCTGAGCAAGTCATCCGCGAGGTACACGAAGGCTTCTGCGGAAACCACCATGGCGGGCGCACCATCGCCCACAAAGTAATGCGCCAAGGATACTACTGGCCGACGATGATCCGGGATGCGGTACCGTACGTCAAGAAGTACGAGGCGTGCCAGAAGTTCTGCCGACGGACGACTGCACCCCCGGCCAACCTGATGCCCATCTTGAGCCCGATCCCCTTCGCCAAGTGGGGACTCGACATCCTGGGGCCGTTCCCAAAGGCCTCCGGGGGAAGGAAATATCTAGTCGTCGCCGTGGACTACTTCACAAAATGGGTCGAAGCAGAGCCGCTGGTGTGAATCGCGTGGACGGACATGAAGGGCTTCATCTGGCAATCCATCATATGCCGCTTCGGGATTCCCCGCTCCATTATCACGGATAATGGAAATCAGTTCGATTGCGAAGGCTTCCGCGACTTCTGCTCGGGCTGGGGGATCAAACTCCAGTTCGCGTCAGTCGCCCACCCACAGTGCAACGGAATGGCGGAGGCCGCGAATAAATGTATCTTGAACCCAATGAAGAAGAAGGTGGACGCCGCTCTGGGGGCTTGGGTTGACGAGCTACCGGGAATCCTGTGGTCTTATCATACCACCCACAAGGCCTCGACCGGAGAAAGCCCCTTCGTGCTAGCATACGGATCGGAGGCGGTCGTTCCTGTGGAAATCGGCGAGGAGACACTCCGGCTGAAGCTCTTCGACGAAGAAATCAACGGAGAAGGATTCGGCCTCAGTCTTGAGTTGATAGACGAGGTACGAGACCGGGCCCTGACCAGCCTCGTCAAACACAGCCAGAGGATGGCGCGGTATTACGACTCCCGGGTGAAACCGTGGACTTTCAGGATCGGCGATTTGGTCCTCCGAGATGCCACCTTCCGCCCTGAGACTGCAAAGCGGGGAAAGCTGGCCGCTAAATGGGAAGGGCCCTACACGGTCATCGATATTGTCGGGCCGGCCACGTACATCCTGGCTACCACCGAAGGGAGCGAACTGGCCCACCCTTGGAACGCAAAACATCTGCTAAAATTCTACCAATAGTTGTGAGTTTTTCCTTTTTTACGTGCAATATACACATCTACTCGTTTTACGCAACATTGTTGTTCCTACACAAGTTTTGCAGTTCGCTAAAACTCCGAACCTCTGGGGCAGGGCCAACCCTAGCCACCCAAACCAGAGAAGGGCACGGGCCGGGCTACGCGCCCGCTCCCCCCCTCAAGACCTCTGGGGCAGAGCCAACCCTAGCCACCCAAACCAGAGAAGGGCACGGGCCGGGCTACGCGCCCGCTCCCCCCCCCTCAAGACCTCTTGGGAAGGGCCAACCCAAGCCACCCAAACCAGAGAAGGGCACGGGCCGGGCTAGGCGCCCGCTCCCCCCCTCAAGAACTCTGGGGAAGAGCCAACCCTAGCCACCCAAACCAGAGAAGGGCACGGGCCGGGCTACGCGCCCGCTCCCCCCCTCAAGACCTCTGGGGCAGGGCCAACCCTAGCCACCCAAACCAGAGAAGGGCACGGGCCGGGCTACGCGCCCGCTCCCCCCTCAAGACCTCTGGGGTAGGGCCAACCCTAGCCACCCAAACCAGAGAAGGGCACGGGCCGGGCTAGCGCCCGCTCCCCCCCTCAAGACCTCTGGGGCAGGGCCAACCCTAGCCACCCAAACCAGAGAAGGGCACGGGCCGGGCTACGCGCCTGCTCCCCCCCTCAAGACCTCTGGGGCAGGGCCAACCCTAGCCACCCAAACCAGAGAAGGGCACGGCCCGGGCTACGCGCCCACTCCCCCCCTCAACACCTCTGGGGCAGGGCCAACCCTAGCCACCTAAACCAGAGAAGGGCACGGGCCGGGCTACGCGCCCGCTCCCCCCCTCAAGACCTCTGGGGCAGGGCCAACCCTAGCCACCCAAACCAGAGAAGGGCACGGGCCGGGCTACGCGCCCGCTCCCCCCCTCAAGACCTCTGGGGCAGGGCCAACCCTAGCCACCCAAACCAGAGAAGGGCACGGGCCGGGCTACGTGCCCGCTCCCCCCCCTCAAGACCTCTGGGGCAGGGCCAACCCTAGCCACCCAAACCAGAGAAGGGCACGGGCCGGGCTACGCGCCCGCTCCCCCCTCAAGAACTCTGGGGAAGGGCCAACCCTAGCCACCCAAACCAGAGAAGGGCACGGGCCGGGCTACGCGCCCGCTCCCCCCCTCAAGACCTCTGGGGCAGGGCCAACCCTAGCCACCCAAACTAGAGAAGGGCACGGGCCGGGCTACGCGCCCGCTCCCCCCTCAAGACCTCTGGGGCAGGGCCAACCCTAGCCACCCAAACCAGAGAAGGGCACGGGCCGGGCTAGCGCCCGCTCCCCCCTCAAGACCTCTGGGGCAGGGCCAACCCTAGCCACCCAAACCAGAGAAGGGCACGGGCCGGGCTACGTGCCCGCTCCCCCCCTCAAGACCTCTGGGGCAGGGCCAACCCTAGCCACCCAAACCAGAGAAGGGCACGGGCCGGGCTACGCGCCCGCTCCCCCCCTCAACACCTCTGGGGCAGGGCCAACCCTAGCCACCCAAACCAGAGAAGGGCACGGGCCGGGCTACGCGCCCGCTCCCCCCCTCAAGACCTCTGGGGCAGGGCCAACCCTAGCCACCCAAACCAGAGAAGGGCACGGGCCGGGCTACGCGCCCGCTCCCCCCCTCAAGACCTCTGGGGCAGGGCCAACCCTAGCCACCCAAACCAGAGAAGGGCACGGGCCGGGCTACGCGCCCGCTCCCCCCCTCAAGAACTCTGGGGCAGGGCCAACCCTAGCCACCCAAACCAGAGAAGGGCACGGGACGGGCTACGCGCCCGCCCCCTCAAGACCTCTGGGGTAGGGCCAACCCTAGCCACCCAAACCAGAGAAGGGCACGGGCCGGGCTACGCGCCTCAAGACCTCTGGGGCAGGGCCAACCCTAGCCACCAAAACCAGAGAAGGGCACGGGCCGGGCTACGCGCCCGCCCCCCCTCAAGACCTCTGGGGCAGGGCCAACCCTGGCCACCCAAACCAGAGAAGGGCACGGGCCGGGCTACGCGCCCGCTCCCCCCCTCAAGACCTCTGGGGCAGGGCCAACCCTAGCCACCCAAACCAGAGAAGGGCACGGGCCGGGCTACGCGCCCGCTCCCCCCCTCAAGAACTCTGGGGCAGGGCCAACCCTAGCCACCCAAACCAGAGAAGGGCACGGGCCGGGCTACGCGCCCGGTCCCCCCCTCAAGACCTCTGGGGCAGGGCCAACCCTAGCCACCCAAACCAGAGAAGGGCACGGGCCGGGCTACGCGCCTGCTCCCCCCCTCAAGACCTCTGGGGCAGGGCCAACCCTAGCCACCCAAACCAGAGAAGGGCACGGCCCGGGCTACGCGCCCACTCCCCCCCTCAACACCTCTGGGGCAGGGCCAACCCTAGCCACCCAAACCAGAGAAGGGCACGGGCCGGGCTACGCGCCCGCTCCCCCCCTCAAGAACTCTGGGGCAGGGCCAACCCTAGCCACCCAAACCAGAGAAGGGCACGGGCCGGGCTACGCGCCCGTTCCCCCCCTCAAGACCTCTGGGGCATGGCCAACCCTAGCCACCCAAACCAGAGAAGGGCACGGGCCGGGCTACGCGCCCGCTCCCCCCCTCAAGACCTCTTGGGCAGGGCCAACCCTAGCCACCCAAACCAGAGAAGGGCACGGGCCGGGCTACGCGCCCGCTCCCCCCCTCAAGACCTCTGGGGCAGGGCCAACCCTAGCCACCCAAACCAGAGAAGGGCACGGGCCGGGCTACGCGCCCGCTCCCCCCCTCAAGCCCTCGGGGCAGGGCCAACCCTAACCACCCAAACCAGAGAAGGGCACGGGCCGGGCTACGCGCCCGCTCCCCCCCTCAAGACCTCTGGGGCAGGGCCAACCCTAGCCACCCAAACCAGAGAAGGGCACGGGCCGGGCTACGCGCCCGTTCCCCCCCTCAAGACCTCTCGGGCAGGGCCAACCCTAGCCACCCAAACCAGAGAAGGGCACGGGCCGGGCTACGCGCCC
>JAULAV010005397.1:0-16003 GCA_030789695.1 Scilla litardierei
TTGGGTATCTTAGGTATATTGCAGGTGAAAACATAGATTTTTGGGCCTAAGAACGGGAGCAAAAGAGATGAAACGGAGCAAGAAGCAACGAGAACCAAAACCAAGGGGTTTGGAGGCAGAAGTGTAACACGCGACCGCGTCACCAGGACAGACCCAAGCATCACAGAAACCAGGAAAGATAGATGTAGCTTTGTGAAAATTATCATTTAGAAAATAAAAAACTAAAGTATGTAATGAACATGGCGATGGGCATTATGAAAAAATGTGCGGGTTCATTAGTCCGACCCGACCCGAATCAGGGGTTAACACACTAAACGACATCTTCTTCTCTCCAAAAAATCTCGTGGGCCGACGCCGACGCCGACGCCGTGATCTTTCTTCTTCGTCATCAGGTGCTTACTTTCTTACCTTGTTGGATGAAAATTGAATCCCTTTGTCTTCCAATAGGCTTAATTTCATATCAACTTCAATTTCACCACAGGTTTAATCTTGTTTACTAATATGAATCTTTTCACCTCAAATATACTTGAAATCAATTTTAGAACTATCTTCTTTCTCTATGGATCCAAAAAGGAGTTAAGAAAGCCCAATTCTAGAAATTCTAGATGACAAAATTGAGATTATTGATGTGTTCCCCACCGAATATTAGAGTCTCTTTTTAAAAAGGGTGGATAGAAACAAGGCATTATGGTAGAATTATTAGTTCCCAATATTCATTCCCTTGAACTACTAAATCATTTAATAGAAACTATACTTGTTTCATGTATTATTATTGTCCGTCCATTTGAATTGCGCAGAGGCTGAAATCATACTTAATCTTTTGTCTCTTGTCAATATTGCATAATGTTTCTCTTATGATTAAAACCAGTGATATATGCATAATTCTCGTGGTGCTTGTTTCTAAAGATTTAGGCTTTAGCGTACATTTCATAATATTTAAGCATGAAGGGCTTTGCATCCAGTTCGAAACATCATGGCATATTTATACAGAACATAAATAGCATGCTATTCATTTTGTATGTTAAATAACTATCGGTTTTTAGCTGCTCATCACTGGCTTCAAAGTAAATAAGAATCGGTTTTTAGCTGCTCATCATTGGCTTCAAAGTTTTCTCCACCATTTTTGTAAAATTTTAGAATCATTTCCATAATTATCAGTGCGTCTGATTTCGTAGACCAAAAATTTGTTTTGCATGGTATACGTCGTTCTGAATCTTAAATAGGTAAACGATATTCTCTTTAGGGTTGCATCTATTATGAAATTATTAATTGTGTCCCTATATACATGATAACACACTGAGGCGTTGGTTGGGACGAAGACCAGACATGCTTAATTTTAGCTTTGGTTAACTCTGAGTGGTAGGTTGGTAGGGTAAGTTGCCTCGGAAGGATGCTAGGGCAATTTCCAAGCTGACGTCTTCAGCATCTGACATAGTATCAATGTAGCTCTTAATATACTTTTAGAGGGACACACTTCTTATTTTATCGCCATCAGTATGGTTTTTCTTCCTCCGAGTCATCATAAAAGGCTAAATGTTGGGTTGACAATTGCTTGACTGAGGAAATTGACCTGACCTTCAAGTTGTTTAACCAATCTTGCACAGTTTTATGATGCTTGTTGAGAAGGCCTTACACATGATGGCATCGGAGTGTCTGCATAGATTTATCGTTTCTGTATAATACCAACTGCGGTCAAGGGGAATGCCCATTCAATTATACCTCTCTAACTTAGGCAAACAGAATTCTCAAGACAGTTGGACCTACAGAACATCTTGGGTGAACGAAGGATTGAATAACTCAGCCCTGAGACTGGTTTCCTCCTCCTTTTTACCCTTCTTCACTTTCACAAGTCGCTTAACAACGAGCCATCGGGCTCGTTGCACACCTTCTTCCTTGAGATGGGGATGGGTAGATTCTGCTTTGCTCAGCATTGGCTTTGAGCAGGCTTCTAGATGATTTTTTTCCTCCCATTCCTTCTTACCCATCAGGAGCCCAACTTTGGACCTTCAGTGCAGCTTGACCCAACCAAGAGTCTTCTTCATTGTTGATCGGGGTATTGTTGTTGGCTTCTGTATGAGTCTTGGTTTTGTGGTAGTTGAAAATTTTCATTTGAAACTTGATTCTGATGATTTCGAGGGGTTGGAAATGTCTATTTGGAACTTGATTATGGGGAGGTTGTTGATGTTTCATGGGTAATATATGATACACGTGGGGGTCCTGACTTCGAGGATGCACATAATTTGGAGACAGTTGCTGTTGTAGAAAGTGTGCGGGAGGTGGTTAGGAAAGTGTGTGTTACTGTTTGATTTGTTTGATTACCCATTGCATCATTTGCATCTACTGCTGCATTTATTTTTGAAGCTGTTGTAACTGTTTAGTAATGATGAACTATGGTGGGGTGATAGTAGGCGGGACTGTTGTCTAGATTGACAGCGGTCCTTCTGGATGCTAAGGGCCGAGATCATATGAGATGACACATGGGATTGGTCATGATCCTTTTTGGAGAGTTGGAGGGATGATCGTATGTAGTTCAGTATAGGAAGGTCTGCTGGAAGAGAATCGTTCTGCTAGGGTTAGAGCGTCATTAAGCATGTATGGATAGAGTGAACATATTTATGACTTTGCACAAATTGCACCAATACTAAAGCTGGATCCTAAGTTGCAGCGGAGGTTAGGCCAGCTCAACTTTAGCTAGGGATGAGAACGGGCCGGGCCGGGCCGAGCCGGGCCAAATAGATGCCCAATTCAAATGGGCGGGCTTTCGGGCCGGCCCGAAGCCTATATGGGCTTTTTAAAGGATGCCCAAATGGGTATAAAGTGGGCTATGGGCCAGCCCGTTGGGCTTTGGGCTAGCCCGTTGGGCCTACTTCAAAAGAGAACATGATAAAAAGAGTCCAATTTATGCACAGAAAACTCGTGATAAACTATGTAATTGATTGATGTTAACAGAGAACAACTAAGCTAAGTTCCAAATTTAATACCAATCAAAACAAAACGCACGCACAAACAAAAACAGCCAACAACTATCATATACAATAGCCAAACCTGTTGAAAACAACGGCCAGTGTCGAAATGCACCGGGTCCTCCAAGAAGAACTTGAGCTCCGCGGACCTGGCCGTCGTCACGAACCTCACCACCGGCGCCCTCGTCATCTCATCCCTCAGCACAACGCTCACCGTCCTTCCCGACTCTCCGATGGCCTTGCACCCCCCGTTGGTTCTCGCAACCAAGCAACCCTCGGTCGTTGACATCGGCACGTAGTACGCCCTCCCGTCTAAATGCAGCGGCCCCGCGATCCCGACGGACAACGAGACGTACCCAATCGGCATCTCGCAGCACTGACCCAAGATGGAAGCGTAATCGAACCCGTCGAGGGGCAATCCATCAAGATTCCTCTTGGTGAGCCTCTTTACGGCTTCGCGTCGAACACCTGCCGTGCGTCTGCAATCTCCCAGCTTTGACTCTAACGTGTAAGATGGGATCTTGCCCGTGACTACTCATTCGACTCATCTCATTCAATGCTCTCACACAAATCCTAGGAATTCGAACCTAGCTAGCCACTGGGTAATAGGACTAGGCACCTACAAAAGTGTTCACGGTAGACTTGGAACCAGAAACAGTTAATTATGTAGCAATTCGCATATCAAACACCAGCTAACTATCTCAAAAAATCACATAAACATTGATATGAGAAGAAAATAGAAGATATGTAACAACTCTCTCTCTCTCCTCTCTTCTCTCTTCTCTCAGTCAGAAGCATCAAGAACAGTCGAAAGGGCAGAGAGGCGTCCCTCCGGCGTCGGGATTGCCAAAACCGAGCTCCTCGGCCTAGTAGATCGTCAGGCAGTCCGTCGTCTTCCTCCGCTTTATCGAAGAAAGCTCATCACCTTCCGACTTCGCCACCGAGTTCTTTTCTCCTCTTTTGATATTTTTCGTCGTACTCTTCTTCTTCTTCGTAGCTTTGTTTTCGAGATTGGGTCCTCCTGCAGCTGATGATGATGGAGGCATTTCCTTTCTCTTCTTCTTTCCCTTTGCTGCCCTAAATATCTCCTCGATCTCGTTCGTGGGCTTCTTCTTCTTCTTCTCGATCTCGGTTTTCTCCGGCGATGTCTTTTCAGTTTCGGCAGAATTTGCCACAGGCGCCATGGAAAATTATCAGAAGTAAAGGTGGGAAGCGATTTGGGCGGATGCTGGAAGCCCGATCCTTCGAGCAGGACCATACATTTGGGCGGCCCGATCGGGCCGCCCATCGGGCTTTGGGCGGCCCGATTGGGCTTTGGACGACCAGAGGCATTTACAGATAATTTTGGTTTCGGGCTTTGGGCAGCCCGATACCCATTTGGGTATGAGTTCAAACCGGGCTTTTCGGGCCAGCCCGATTGGGCAGTGGGCTGGCCCGCACCCGTTCTCATCCCTAACTTTAGCTTTAACTCTAAGCGGTAGGTCAGTAAGGTAAGTCTCCCGGGGAGGACAGTTCTGGTAAACTCCTATTAGCCTACACACTAAGAATTAACAAGGCGTTAGGTGAGACAACTCAGAATCGATATGAGAGAATTTGATTCGCCTTATATGATGCCTAAGTTAGTTCCAAGACTAATGAATATGACAAGTTATTGAAGTGGAAATAGGGTAAGAGGAATCGACTTTTTTATTTTAGGAACCATGTCTTTTTATAGGGTATAGTGAGGGTATATAGTGATTGTTTTTTGATGGGTATTGTAGGAATTGTGCTTGGAGGCCGGACTGGTGTTCTTTGGACTGTAACAATTGGGAGTCTTGGCACCAAACTTGGTCCGTCAAGTCTCCCTTGGCACCCGAATAGCGTTCGTCAAGCCTCCCTAATGGGCTTCCAGTCTGGCTGGCCACTTTTAGGTCTAGTAAGGCCTTCCATATCAATGCACTTGATTTATAGTTCTATCCTTCTTTTGAACTTTATAGATAAATACATAAATATTTCAAGCAAAAAAGTAGCATTCCACTGAAAACCTATGTAGACAGATGCAACTATTTATACTTTTATGAATTTATTTATTATTTTTGTAGATGCTTCTATGTAGATATATACTTGATCCTTTTTTCATGCTTCTATGAAATTTACTTAAAAATTTTGTTGCTTTATGTAAGTATGAACTAGTTACAACCTTATGTATAATTCTATTTTAATAAAGGAATATAGAGTTAAGCTAGCGAATGAGAAAATTTCTTCCTTAATTCATGCACTCCCACACCTCATTATTTTTTTGACGATCGGATCAGTTCATTTTGATCTTCATGTTCTAAAATCCAAAACCAATACTTTTCAAGTGAAGTCTAGGTGGATTTTTATCTAGTAAAAAGTTTTGTTACTGCGAAATCATTAAACTTGCGATAAGTGGATGAAGAGGCAACCCCATTTAGATTCACTTGAAAAGTAATAGTTTGAGGTTTTAGAACATGGAGATCAAAATGAACGGATTGGATTGAAGGAAAAAAAAAGAAAGGTGTGGCGTTTTGACGCTAGCCAAGGAGGAAATTCCGTCCTTGGCTAGCTGACTCCCAATATTCTCATTTTAATATGCATGCAATGAATTTGCATATCAGAAGCCACTATAATCTTCTCTCTTCTTGATCCTACTGATCCCCCCCCTGCACATTGCCTTCAATTTATACTTTTTGAGTCGGTACCAATTCATTAACGATTGAATTATTTTGTGGACTCATGTTTCTACCTCTTCATTGAAGATGGGCTATTTTCAATAGGAAAACATCACCGTGACACATATAATCTTATACAAGGAGATATCCCCCCCCCCCCCCCCCCCCCCCGGGGGGGGGGGGGGGGGGGGGTTTCCTGAACAATTAACCTGCTGGCCCAACTTGTCTTCGTACGGATCCCAAATAACTAAATGTTAGGTTTTTGGCATTCGGCTTTTCTCTAATGATTAACCAATTTTTTTTCACAGGATTTTTGATTGATAAAAATTGAAAAGCTGATGGGCATGGAGTCAAGTGCGAAAGCAACCCCAAAAATTGTGAAATTGAACAAGGCACTGAAATTAGTAAGAAAAACCATCATTTCTGTTTATTTAATAGCTAAACAGCAGATGTTAATACCTCGTGTTTGTCTATCTTTTCTGCTATTAAATTGAACAAGTTTTTCACCTTACGTGAAATGTCTTGAAGTTTTTTCCCAACTTTTTTGAAGTTAGTAAACATTGTCAATATATTGTATGAACTCAAGTTAATTTCAGAGGGAAGCTCTTTTCTTGTTTTAAACAAGTGTAGTTTACAGCATAATATATGAAAATTATGAACCATTGAGAAAGGGTACGTGGCATGGATACCTGATGCATTAGATCTCAAAAATGAGTAAAGTCATGTTATGAAGAAATCTGACTCACTTGATGCATGCGTAAAGGATCTCCAAATGCATAGATTTTTATGGCTTGACAGTCACAATGAATGGTGGAATCATCAATTTCCAAGTCACATAATGAAATCTTGGTACAACTCCTCGCATAAAGCACGCATGGATTCTCTATAACCCAACCTGGACCTGCTATCTGAATCCAACCTAATTACAAGCGTTAATTTGAAATGCAGTAGACTTCCATGTAAGACTTATATGCACTTTGCAGTTTATCACTGTTAGCTAGTGACTTCACTTTTCTGGCAGCATTATGCAAGCACCAAAAGATTTCTTTTTACAAAAATTATTAATTGCAGCAAGTCTAAGGGGAAATCTATTTATATGCAAAGCCTGATCTGGGTCCAAGAAAGGGCCGAAAAAATAATCACTCTTTTCCGTATCTGAACCTGGCTTTCTTATTGGCTTGATCTGGATTTGGATCCTATTATGCTTGTCGAATGCGAATTTGGAATTTGATACAGGATGCAACTTTCATGTTCAGGTTTGGGCTTCATCCAAATCCGATCCAAATCCGACCAGTTTCAGCCTTGAAGTTAGAGATATTTATGTTTCAACTTGCAAATAACAATTGCTAGGGTTTTAGTGTTCTTCCCCAATTTTGTTGTTCATTTACCAAAAGTTTAAAAAAGATTTTAGATTTTGACAGTATCAGAAGCTAATGGGCATGGAATCGACTGCAATAGTATCCTCAAAAATTGTAAAATTGGCCAAGGAGCTGAAATTAATAAGAATGTTATGAATGAGGGAGGCCTTTGGCCTCCCCTCCTTCATTACCCATTCATTAGGCCCCATTACTTAGAGTAATGTGGACCCTTGGTCTCCTAGAGGCTTTTGGCCTCCCCACTATGAGATATATAAATAGAGCACCATGGCTCTTAGCTATGTGGAATTATTCTTTTGCTAAGAAATCTTGTCTCTTTCTCTCTTGAGTTCATCATCATCCAACACGTTATCAGCACGTGTTCTCCATTCTTGAGCAAAAATCTTCATCTACATTCATCCCTACGCGCAAGGAATCTAACGTTGCTGCGGCGGTTCGTTGGAGCGTTGCGGCATCCTAAAAGCGTTCGGGAGCTTGGATTATTATTTCTACGGATCATCGTCGCGTTCTTCCCTAGATCATTGATCTAGAGATAAAACCCTATAATCCTGTAGATAAAATTAGACTAAATAATTTTTACATTGTTTTAATATACAAGTAAAAAAAAATTAGTCTAATAAAAGAAAAAAAACAAAAATTTATCCCTATTACAAAGTTTTTTTTTTCTATGAAATTTTTTTTCCTTTTGCAATTAAAATTCTTCGGTGGGAAGAAGAACCGGAATGAAATCCTCCCCTCCCCCCTGACGGAGGAGGGGGCCTTCCCACAATGCCGACCATGCCCCCTGCAGTGGAGAGGGGGGCCTTCCGCGCCGCCGCCCCCCCCGCTGAAAGGGGGCAGCCTGAGGCCGAGGAAGAGCCCTGAGGCCGAGGCCGAGCCCTGAGGCCGAGGCCGATGGCAGGCTGAGTCCTGAGGCCGAGGCCGAGCCCTGAGGCCGAGGCCGATGGCAGGCTGAGCCCTGATGCCGAGGCCGAGCCCTGAGACCGAGGCCGATGGCAGACTGAGCCCTGAGGCCGAGGCCGAAGCCGAGGCCGAGCCCGAGGCCGAGCCCTGATGCCGAGGCCGAGCCCGTGACCGTGACCCGAGGCCCGAGGCCGAGGCCGAGGCCTGAAGCCGAGGCTAATTGTTTATTTTTGGCTCGAAGCCATAATAATTGCGACAAACAACTTTGCAGAACTGCGAAACGGGCCACAATCGCTTATACTAAAAATAATTTTTGGCCTGAAGCCACAAAATTCTACAGAAATTCGGCTTCTTCATAATTTTAAAGAAGAATTAAATTTACAAATTGAAATTTATGAGAAAAACTTTGTAAAATCAATAATTACATTTATATGTTCCTCTATTTATTTAAACATCTCTCTTGCAAATTATTATGTATGGTTTACTAGAATTTTTAAAAAATATAATCATCTCAAAGATCCTGAGACCGCTCTGCCGTTAGGTAATTAACCTAACGGTGTATGACGTTTCCACGTGGTCTACGAGATAGTTATATTTTCTAGTTTACTTTTTCCATATTTTTTATGCTTGAGATATATGCGTGGATGTTTAATTTATGCCTGTAGCATATAAACTGCGTGGATGTTTAAAATAAGTAAAAATGTGTTTTTCGGGATCGGCCATTGTATACCTATTTACTTTCCTTGCACTTTTATTATCTTTTGAGAGAATTTGTAAGTGAGGAAATTTGTATTTAAAAGCCCCAGCTCGATGCAACAGCACATAGAATTGATGAAAACTCCTTCAATGGATCATGATGTCGGTCAATGTGCTTGGCTAAGTTTGCTGGACCAACCTAGCTTGACTGGGTAACAAGTGGTCCTGGCTTAGTCAATTCCCTGGCCGCGTCCGCTGGACCGCAAGGAGTCGATTCATGACTGTGTAAGCCAAAGCTCGATGCAACAGCATAAGAAGACGGATGCAGAAATAGGGACCCACCCGGGGTTTCCAAAGTTGTATTTTTCAATCTCTTTTCTTTGGACTGTAATCGAACTTTGGACTGTTTATTATTTTAGGTATCTGGCCGATCCCCGCATTTTTACTTATTAATTTATGCATGGTTTGTTGAATTTATTTTAATTCATGATTATCTTTAAATTGCATAGATAAAATGGCTAAATTGGCAAGCGTCGATTTCGAGGTGCTCGATGCAGCTGGCAAGAATTACTTGAGCTGGTGAGTGGACCTGAAGTTCCACTTGCGCTCCATGGCGCTCCTGCACTCCATTCTGGCCCCCGCAGTGGCCCAATCATCGGCTCCCGCAGCATCCGATGCATCTGCTAGCAAAGCCCCAGAAGCGGCCCTTTCAGCTGGCAGTACCTCTACAACTGTCTCTGACATGGATAAGGCGAAAGCCATTATCTATATCAGACGACACATAGATCGGACCCTGAAGGCCGAATACTTGACGGTAGAGGACCATCTGGAGTTATGGACAGCGTTAGAGGCACGCTACAGACATCAAATTGATGTCATACTCCCGCGTGCCAGCTATGAGTGGGAGAACCTCCGACTTCAGGACTACAAGTCCGTTGCTGAGTACAACTCAGCACTTCACAACATCACCTCACGCCTGAAGTTGTGTGGTGAAGAAGTCTCGGAGCACCGCATGTTGGAAAAGACATTTACCTCGTTTCACGAGAAAGATGCTATCCTCATGCAGCAGTATCGTGAACGCAATTTCATGAAGTTCTCTGAACTGCTCTCTCGCCTCCTTAGGGCAGAGCAGAATAGAGACCTTTTACTGGCCACTCATAACCAGCGCCTGGCAGGCTCAGCTCCTATTCCCGAAGCCCACATTGTTCACCCCCCGAAGTGGAAGAACAAGAAGAGGGGCAGAAAGAACAAAGGAAATGCCCCTATGAAACCAGCCATTGCTCCTCCCCAAAGCAAGAATAACAAAGGGAAGAAAAACTTCACTTGGAAACGTAAGAACACTGATACAGTGTCAAATCCAAAGAAGACATGAGAGGACAAATGTCATCGTTGTGGCATGACTGGACATTGGTCCAGAAACTGTCGCACACCTCGCCACTTCCAGGAACTGTATCAGGCGAGCCAGAAGCCTCCGCCTGAAACAAACATGGCAAATGTGGAAAATCCGACGAAGTTCACTTCCAAGGATTTCGAAAATGACGACCTGCTCGATTGAGCCTAATCTTTATCTATGCTTTTCAAAGAATAAATTGTAGCTTCATCTCTAGTATGCTTAATAAAGACGGTCTATTATTTTGAATGTATGCATTTTACATTTCCATCAATAAATTTTCGTTTTTGGCTTATATAGATGATGTATGAGTGCCTAGTGGACAGTGCCTCGACACACACTATCCTTCGCGATAAATGCTATTTCAATAGCATAAGTAAATATGACGGTCCTGTCATTACAATTTCAGGACTGTCCAAAATAATCGAAGGATCTGGTGATGCAATATTATTGCTCCCAAATAACACAAGACTAAAAATCAATAATGCACTATTTTCTCCAAGATCAAATAGAAATCTCATAAGTTTCAAGGACATCCGTTTAAACGGATATCACTTAGAAACTAGAGATGAAAATAAGGTTGAATACCTGTATGTCACTCTTCGTAAAGATTGCCAGAAGACCATCTGCGAAATATTTAAGGGACTCCCGTCGGGTCTCTACCAAACATACATTCAACCAGTTGAAGCCAATATGACTGAGCACCAGACGTGCCAGCCAATGCCACCATTTCAACTATGGCATAACAGACTTGGTCACCCTGGATCCATTCTGATGCGACGCATCTTATCTGAATCCCGCGGACATGATTTGAAGAACCAGAAGATTCTTCAGAAAGGTAAATTTTCTTGTCCCCTTGTTTCAAGGGGAAACTAATAACGAGACCATCGCCCCTAAAAGTGGGTTTAGAGTCTCCTGGCTTCCTTGAGAGGATACATGGTGACATTTGCGGGCCTATTCACCCCGCAAGTGGCCCATTTCGGTACTTCATGGTACTAATAGATGCATCCACAAAATGGTCTTATGTGTGCCTCTTACCTAGAACCCCTAACGGGGGACGCATTTAAGGCACGTCTTGCTGATTGTGAATTCGATGAGAAAACTTTTCCAAAGTTGGGCAAACATTCCAAGAAGCCTGAAGCTTCGGAGACCATTAATTGGGAAAATAAGTCTTTGTCCTTTTATGATCCGCGTACAAATCTGTGTGAAGATGAGATCCTGAAGATCCTTCACATCCAGAATACAGTACACCAATTGCCGGATAAATTCACGGACAGCCAGAAGATCGTCCGTTCACACGTCCCTGCTGCTAACACTCCAGCTAGGATTGACATCCCTATAAATGGATGCAATCCACCCGTAGCAGAAATGGTTGTACCTCAATTGAAAAGAGGACGGCCACCAGGTTCAAAAGATAAAGTTCCTCGAAAGAGGAAGATTCCTGGTGAAAATAAGATTATCCCTCCACAGGATACTGAGCTCAGGACAGCTACCTCTCCCCTCCTAATTTCCCCCGCAGAGGAAACATTAGGAGAAACATCATTAAACTTTGTACGTACTGGGGAGGTACTGGACCGACATAGCACAGTCGTCGACGACGATTTTGCGTTCACTATTGCCGTTCACGTCGCTGAATACGACGATGACGTCGAACCACTTTCTCTAGCGGATTGTAAACGCAGAGATGATTGGCCAAAGTGGGACGAGGCGATAAGAGTAGAGCTGGACTCACTCTCGAAACGCAAAGTCTTTGGACCTGTAGTCCAAACACCAGTAGGTGTAAGACCTGTGGGATATAAGTGGGTTTTCATTAGAAAAAGAAATGAACAAAATCTGATCGTCCGCTACAAGGCGCGTCTTGTAGCAAAGGGTTTTTCCCAAAGACCGGGTATCGATTATGAAGATACATACTCCCCGGTAATGGACGCTATTACATTCAGATTCTTAATAAGCCTATCATCTCTGGCAAGCCTAGAAATGCAGCTCATGGACGTTGTTGCTGCATATCTTTATGGCGATTTAGATAAAAAGATCTATATGAAACTACCAGATGGGTTTAACTTACCCACAGAGATGAAAGAGATACCTCGGGAGGTATTCTCTGTTAGACTACATAGATCCTTGTATGGACTAAAACAGTCAGGCAAAATGTGGTATAACAGACTAAGTGATTTCCTTGCACAGCAAGGATTCACTAATAACGAAGTCTGCCCGTGCATCTTTATCAAAAGAACGGGAAAAGGATTCGTCATCATAGCAGTTTACGTTGATGACTTAAATCTCATAGGCTCTCCAGCAGAGATTAATGTGATATCTGCAAGGCTAAAGCAAACTTTTGAAATGAAAGACCTATGTAGAACGAAGTATTGCCTTAGCTTACAGATTGAACACCTACGAGGTGGAATCCTCCTACATCAATCCAATTATACCAGGAAGCTTTTAAATAAGTTCCAAATGGATAACTGTCATCCTTTATATACCCCTATGGTCGTGAGATCATTAGACGTACAAAAGGACCCCTTTCGGCCTCTGGAAGAGGGGGAGGAGATACTGGGTCCAGAAGTACCCTACCTAAGTGCCATTGGTGCACTTCTCTATCTGGCTAACTGCACGCGTCCCGATATAGCGTTTGCAGTCAATCTCCTAGCCAGACACAGTGCAGCGCCTACAAAGCGCCACTGGAATGGAGTAAAGTATCTTCTGCGATACCTCCAGGGTTCCGTAGACCTTGGACTTTACTACCAGAGAGGTGCCTCCTCCCAGTTACTTGGTTATGCCGATGCAGGCTATCTTTCAGATCCGCATACGGCAAAATCACAGACTGGTTTTGTCTTTACCTACGGAGGTACTGCTATCTCCTGGAGATCGGTAAAACAAACCACTACTGCTACATCTTCTAACCATGCAGAGCTCATCGCGATCCATGAAGCGAGCAGAGAATGTTTTTGGCTACGCTCCGTCGTCCAACACATTCTCCAATCCACTGGCCTGAAGACCGGTGATCTGGAGCCTACTGCCCTATTCGAAGACAACGCCGCGTGCATTGCTCAGCTTCAGAAGGGCTACATCAAAGGCGACAGGACAAAGCACATTTCTCCCAAGTTTTTCTGGACGCACGAGCAGAAGAACAACAAGCAGATTGAAGTTCGACAGATCCAGTCATGCAACAACTTAGCTGATCTTTTTACTAAGGCATTGCCTAAATGTACTTTTGTAAAGCTTGTAAAGAACATTGGTATGCGACAGTTGAAAGACCTGCAAGCCTGAAGCTTATACGGATCAGGGGGAGTATCCTGTGGGTTGCACTCTTTTTCCTTAAGCTGTTGGGTTTTCCCACTGGGTTTTTCACAGCTAAGGTTTTAACGAGGCAAACACACTTACTCTGGATCCAGAAGTATCCACCCCTTGCCTCAGTAGCTGAGACCGAAGTGATGAATGTGTAAGGGGGAGTGTTATGAATGAGGGAGGCCTTTGGCCTCTCCTCCTTCATTACCCATTCATTAGGCCCCATTACTTAGAGTAATGGGGACCCTTGGTCTCCTAGAGGCTTTTGGCCTCCCCACTATGAGATATATAAATAGAGCACCATGGCTCTTAGCTATGTGGAATTATTCTTTTGCTAAGAAATCTTGTCTCTTTCTCTCTTGAGTTCATCATCATCCAACAAAGAAGAGACACTCTTTGTGGTGCTCTGAATAATCTGAAAATCTGATCTTTGTGCCTTTTATTTGTTTCTATTTACTGCAAAGAAACTAATCTTCTCACCTTCTGCAAATTTTATTGAGTTAAGAGTAAAATCTGTCAATACATTGTATAACATCAAGTTCAATTTAGGAAAGAGAGCTCTTAGTTTTTGGTTCAATCTGTTTTATAATAAATGTTATCCAAGTCTTAGTTTTTGGTCTGACTTTAGGGATTCATATTAGTGGAATTTGCTTGCACTAATTGACCAATTGTGCCATCAGAAGTTTTCTTCAGTTAAATGACTTCTGATGCATTGTAGAGTAGCAATACGGATTTGGATGTAATTTATTGGGTTGTGAACCATTGAGTAAACTCTAATCGTTGCTTCCTGGATGATGCAATTCGCCACATAAAATTTCAAGTATATATGCATGAAAATTGTTCATTGCGAGACTTCTTTTGTACTTCATGCGAGGCTTTGATCAAGACTGCATTGTGGGAAAATCCCATCCATGGTTTCCATCATCCGTTTTGAACTTCATGCACTAAAAAGTTATGCACATTTGGTGATTTTTTATCCATGAAGGAAGTGATTCAATTTCTTCATACTGGAACCCACTCATTTTTACAATCACCTGATGAATGTGTTAGGTCATGACCTTCAGGTCAATAGTGTTTAATTCAGCTTCACATATTACGCTGGAAGTTACCTTTACACATCCCAGCCTTCAACTCACACCTTCAGTTAAGAGCTCACACATGATGTTAGATGCCAGTTTGATGGGGAACAATTAGGGGTCAAATACCTTTTTTCTATTTTTATTTTATTTTTATTGTTATTTTTTAGAGTTTGGGTCTTAGTTATTTTTGAGTCTTTTTTGAGTGTTTGTCTTTTTAGAATTTTAGTCCTACATTTGTTGGAAAAAGAGAGGTGCTTGTTGTAAAGCCTATATCATAGTGTTGTTTTATTTACAATGAATCAATCAATGAAAGTTTCAATGGAAAATTTCCACAAACATGAGAAAGGTCCCCTCATCCTTGGCGAGAAGCTTTGGAATTCTTGGTGAGAAGCCAAGAAATCTTAATTTATCAATTTTTACCAATTCTTCTTCAAATCCTCCATCAAATCTCTAAAATTTACCCCATCTTACATCAATTTGGAGATCATATCTTAGCGCTTGCCGAATTCCAAATCCGCAAAGGAGGGAAAAAATCATCAAAACCCGATCCCACAATTCAGCCGCCGCCCTCCAAAACCCTAAAGTTCAACCGAAACTCACGTCGTCGGTGAACTTCAAGCGACGCTTCTACACAGTGTGAATCGTCAATTGAAGCCTTCAAGCAACGCCTCCATGCCGTCCAAATCATCAACCAAAATCCTCAAGTGACGCTTCCACACCACCGACACCTCCTCCGCACCCCACAACAACACCACGTCACTACCATGCCGTTGCCGGCCCCAGCTACAGCCAGCAACGCCCCTCCCATCGTCGAAACCCTACTCAGTTGTTGCTCAAGAGTGCTTCGAAGCTCGCCGATGCCACCACCAACATTGACTAGAGACGCCGTCCCTCTGGATTTCTTCTTCACTCCCTAACGAAGCTACATGAACAAGCGTGGCGGCGAACCGTCGCCAAAATCGTCTCAAATCGGTGTCGGCATTGACCGAGTCGACGATGCTACAGTGTTGGCTCGGTCGAGCCGATCCCGACGACCAGACGAGTCGTCGGCTTAGCCGTCACTGTTCATTAGCTCGATTAGAGTCTACTTAACCGAGCTAATTGACTTAGTCAACAGCTCTGCCGAGCCGCCTGCCAAGCCGCGGCTTGAACAGTGCGCCATGGTTATTTTTCGAGATTTTGGGGGCCTATTTTTTGGGATTTTTGGGGTACAGTTTTGCTATTTTAAAGATTCTGGATCCGTTTGAAGTCCAACTTCAATGCCGTTTGCATCAGTGGATATCCGATTCAACCAACCACGCATAAGTAACCTCCATACAAGATCTATTTTAAATTATAGGATACTATGATAATTACATCGATGATTATTACAAAGGATATTATCTTCTAACAACTGCTGACCTTGAAAAGTTTAGACATGTATCAATATTTTATGGCTTCAATGGTAGACATGTGTATGATAATTGAGAGTCTTGCACAGAATATTCCTTTTCCTGATTTTTCAAATGAAGCAAAATATACATATGCATATTTGAAGTTAGGTGGAGAAGCACATACTTGGTGTTTGAATCTTCGAGTTTCTTATCAGCGATTGTTAACATGCAGATCTGCTCTTCGATATCGGTATTTTTCAAGTTTG
>JAULAV010005402.1:0-16508 GCA_030789695.1 Scilla litardierei
GACAGAATAAGTGAAAAACATAAAATAATGAATAACAATCGCACCCTTGCATTTAAGCCCTGAGCCATGTTTCTTCTTCCACAGTCGAAAAAATAATAATTGGAAGAATAGAAACAAGGGGAGCTCACACCCAGTATCGGTCTCCTTAGTGAGACTAATGTTTCTTCTTCCAAAAAAATTGGAAGATATAAACAGGGGGAGCTCACACTTTTGTATATGTCTACTAAATAAGGCTAATGTTTTTTCTTTTCAAAAGTTATAAAAATGGAAAAACAAAAATATGGAGAGCACATAAACTACAAGGAACAACAAAAATGGGAAGTAAAAATAAAGTATGGCTCGACAAGAAATAGCAATGGCTAACCAAGTCCAGTAATGCCTGATAAGACCTATATAGGTT
The DNA here is from genome assembly GCA_030789695.1 of Scilla litardierei. NCBI lineage: Eukaryota > Viridiplantae > Streptophyta > Magnoliopsida > Asparagales > Asparagaceae > Scilla > Scilla litardierei. Next base: position 401 of record JAULAV010005402.1, read on the forward strand.
ATTAATTTATAATATACCAAGAAAATTGCAAGATTTATATAAAGCCAGTCTAAATACAAAAGCTAAAATAAATCAATCTATTGTATACTTAGCTATTCTTCGAGCACATTTAAATTTTTTGAAAATAATAATTTGATTGACTAGTTGCCAAAATATAATTTATCAGGAGTACTTTTCACTACATGTAGTAGATTGCAATTCAATACATTTACTTATATGCACTGAAATAAATCATATGAAAATTTTTCCTTACATGCCATATGTTGATATAAATTGGTTATGTTTTGCATTAAAGTATTTTTTTGCAATGATTATACTTGCTAATGTTGAGATATTGAGACCTATTGTTGAGATATTGAGACCTACCCAGGGGGTTTTGATGATGACAACAAATGATAAAAAAATAAAATAATATGAAATGGAATAAAGTCACTTACGCTCCCCCTGCAGAGATGCATGAGCATGATTGCTATGGAGAGGTTACTCCATCTGCATTAAGGCGGGTTAGAAATAAGATTTCATATGCATGATTTCATATTATCCATTCAAGTGTAATATTTTATATAGGCATTGTGAGCATTTGTTGTCATTATCAAAAGGGGGAGAGCGTTGGGATATTGAGACCAACCTCAGTGGTTTTGATGATGTGCATAAGTGATATAAGGATAAACAATATTATTTCAAGTGTGTATAGACGCATTCAATGATTGGAGCCATTGTGACACAAATTGAAGACTTCAAGCTACGATCAAGAAACACTACAAATTGAAGCACAGAATGATATTGGATCATGAAGCTAATGAAGATTTGAGGAAAAGAGGAGTTAGCTCAAGATCAATGAGCAAAATGAAGAACTATAGATATAATGTGTTAGTTTCTACTTAGATTTTTGTAAATCCAAGAGTATATCACACACATATTCTAAAATCCTCTAAAAATATTTTTATTTTACGTTACTAAGTAAATCTCATAAATATAATTGTGAAAATTAACTTGGAAATATTTTGAGGTATAAATTATGTAGTATCTCAAAATAGCCGACTATTTTGATTGATAGTTGACTATATTGTACAGAGATTTTGAAAAAACTCTCTGTCAAAATAATAGCCGACTATTCATTATAATAGCTGACTATCTGGGTCAACACAGGCCATATTTGGAAATCTGCCTTGATTCGAGCTAGCCGTTAGAGTTGACTTTGAGAGCTGATTTTATGCTGATGTTGAGCAGAATTCAAGCTTCTATTTTCCTATAAATAGAAGAGGTTTTCATATGTTTTAAATACAATTATTCTTATTTGAAAAACTCTCTAATTGCTCAAAAGCTCTCTCTTCAATCTTTGAGATTCAAAATTCAAAAGGCTACTATTCCAATCTGAGTTCTAATCTTTCTAAGATCTATTATTTCAGTAATCCTTTTAGCCTTTTTTGTTAGACTTGATATTTTGATCTCTAAGCTCTAATTGCTTTTTTACTTGAGATTCAAAATACAAGCTTTATTATTTTTGTTTCAGAGTGTTTTCTCACTACTTAAGCGTTGACCGTGGACAACCCGGTCAACGTGGTCAAGGGGCCCGCTTGGGTCCCTCGGGTGTGTTGAGTTGGTGCGGACGAGGCGCGAGTCAGAACTGCAGACGACGTGGAGTGCGTCGGCTGGGCCGAATCGGGGTCCTCGGTCGTTGAAAGGACGAGGGGAAGCCTCGGCCCGGGTCAAGACGCTCGGCCTCGGTCGGATGTGCTCGGCCTCGGCGGTCGAACGACGAGGGGTAGCCTCGGTCGTCCAGCGTGGGGGCGGAGGGGAAGCCTCGGCCCGTGGATTGGATATCCTCCTGCGTAGACGAGAACGATCGTCAGGGGGCCGGACCTTGGTTCCGGCCAAATCCCCTCCGATGCCTAAGTCAGACAGTGATCTGAAAGAGGAGGCCCGACGGAGACGGTTCGTCTCGAGAGGAGATCAGAACGGCGTCTCACGGCGTGAGCGGGGGAGGAAGGAGATGAAATGGGGGAACAAGGTCGTTGATGGAGTACCTTAGGTTTTAGATACCTGAGATGCGGTCTCTTTTCCGGTCGTCCTTTTAGTCCCTTTATAGACCTTCGCCGTGATTGCCCCCGACCCACGTCGCTCGTCCGCCCTCGATCGTGCCCCCTCAATCCGCCCCCCCCGTCGCCGCTCCCCGCGCCATGCCAGCACCTCCCCATAACTGCCATTAAGTGGTAACGGGATTGGGGGAGCGTTTATCGCCGGAGTGGGCGAGTGACCAGCGTGTTACCGGGGCCGGGTCGGATCGACATTCGGGGGGGTCCCCTATAGGGCCTTATCGAATGGGCCTGAGTGCGCAGATGGGCCTTGACCGGCGGTCAGGTTTCTGGGCTCGTGTCTTTCGGGCCTCGGTCGACTAGGCGTAACAATTGCCCCCATCGGTCGGGTTGATCGGCCTCGGCCGGTTCGGCTCGGCCGATGTGACTTCCGCCGACTTTGACAGGCTCGCCAGTCGATGCCGACTCATTTATTAGTCGTCATCATGAGTTGGCCCGTTCGATACTTTTAAGACGCGGGCTCCGAAGCGCCGTTGGTCCTCTGATGCTGCCATGTGTAGCTGCAAGCTTATCCCCACCGCTCGCGGGGTCATCTTAAATGGAGAAGCCGAGGGGTTCGCGAGCCGCCATCCCGTCGTTTTCTTCTTTGCGCTAATCCCTATTCTGCCTGAGCTCTGCCTCATGTCGTCTTCCTCTGCCACGGGTTCGGGTCGGCCGGAGCGCGACGCCGCTCCGGTTCTAACGGGTAGCCCTCCTTCGGCGATTCGTCGGTATGGGGGTGATCTTTCAGGGGTGCCCCCAGAGGTCTTGTCATGGCCTTCGTCGATCTGTGCCACCGCCATCGGGAGCATGCGCTCCGCCTACCTGCTTCCGCCTTATTCGGACTGTGCCCCCGGGGCTGACGAGCGGATCTGCCTTCCTGGCCCCAACGAGGTTGGAGTATACGAGAAGTGTTTCCGCTTCGGGCTTCGTTTCCCGCTCCATCCTTTTATCGTTGAATTCCTTCAGGCCCACAACGTGTGCCTGTGTCAATTCTGCCCCAACGCCGTCGGGCTTCTCGTCGGGTTCATTGTCGTCTGCATGCTGAGGGGAGTGGCGCCCTCTCTTCGTCTCTTTGCCCAGTTCTACCGCCTGAGCCACCACCAATCAGGGGCGTGGATTTACATCAGCGCCCGCCCGAAGATGACCCTGGTGTTGGGGTTGCCGAGCTCCCTGAAACGCTGGAAGGGGGAATACGTGTTTGTCACGTTCCCATCGAGTGTACCCTTCCCGGTTCGGTGGGAGGCGGCCGGTGCAGTCATCCTCGATCTGGGTGAGCCGACGGTCGCCGAGCAGCAGACGGCGAAGGACATGCTGGCGATTCCTGCGAGGGAGCGCTCGATCGACGTCCTCTTTAGTGACCATAACTTGTGTAAGACGGTGTGGCCCCTGGGTAAGCTTTTCCGAGTGTTCGCCATTCGAGGTCGCCTGGGCTCTGCTCGGTCTCTTATTTCTCCTTTGAGTGCAGGTGGATTCCCTCTCGGTCCTTCTCCCGCCAGCACTCACGTGCAGGTCCCAGATCCGGATCCGCGTAGAAGGGATCATGTGCTGGAGGTCCGGAAGAAGCAGCGGGTCGTGACCACGACAGGAGGATCCAAAAGGAAGAAGGCGCCATCCCCCTCTCTCCCCCTGCTGGGGTCTTCCAAGAGGATCCGTGAGGGGGTCGAGGGGGTTGATGTCCTGCCGACTGCTGATCAACCTCAACCCGCCCCCGTTGAGATTGTCTGGCCGTGGGTCGGCCCTTCACCTCTCCCGGACGGTTCTCTCCCCGATGCCTACGATCGGTATCTTGGCGCGTTCCGCTCCACTCCCGGCGAGTTCCCTTCGTCAGGGGTGGGTCTTCTTCGTCCACGCTTCCCAGTGGGGGAGGAGTCGGTGTTTTCGAGCCGCGGAGCCGCTGCACGAGTGGCCGAGAACAGTTGTCTCCCTCCCGATCAGGTAGTGTTGGACGGAGTCAGAGGCGACTGTTTGGCCACCTTCGTGATTCAGGCTGGCCAACAGGTAGTGTGTCTCTGCTTGTCCTCCCTTCCTCCAGCTGCTTTCGCTGTCTTACCTTCGTTGCCTTGGTGCAGCTGTCCTCGGTGGGCCTCTCAATGAGGCGCCAATTCGCGGCGCTTCCCAAAGCCAAATCCGATGCCAGGCAAGGCCTTGAGGCCCCCGGCGAGGAGGGGGAGGCAGGTCAGTTGGAGGAAGCGCGGGTCCAGTCCTTGCAGTCCTGCGTAACTGAGCTGTCCTCTGCCCTGGAGGAGGCGGACTGGGAGAGAGCCTTGGCCCTGACTGCAAAGTCGGAGGCCGAGGCGCAGGTCGCCAAGCTTTTGAGTGGCACCGACACGTTTGGGGGAGCCGAGCAGATCCCCATTCCTGCTGCTGCCTCCGAGACCTTGGAGCTCTCCGATCGTCTGGAAGCGGCAGAGGAGCAGGCGAGGGTCCTCCTTGCTCAACTTGGCGAGAGATCCCGGGAGATCGAGAAGGAGAGGGCGGAGCACCAACGCCAGATCGAGACCTTAGAGGCCCGGATGCGTGGGCTTGAGGAGGTGGATCCGGCCCGGATCGCTCAGGATGCCGTGGCTGAGTATGCCACCTCCTTCGTTGAGACCGCCTTGTCGGAGGCGTTCGAGAAGGGCTTCGCCCGGTGCCAGTCTGAGATCCAAAAGAAGTTCCCGCTCTCGGGGGTCAACTTCGAGGATCTCCGGATGTATCCTGACGTCAAACGGAGTGTGGGGGAAGACCCTAGTGGACCGCCAGCCTGTGGCTCCACCGGCACCCCCGGAGAAAAATGAGGGAGGGGAATGCCCCTCGGCCTCTTCGTGCGTCTCTCTGTATATCTTTTTGCTTTATCTGGAAAGAAAATGAATTCAAAATAAATTTATTTCATAGGAAACGATACATCTACTGAAAGTATTTGCGTAAATGTTCCGCATTCCAGATGTGAGTGAGAATCCTCCCCTCCATATTGGCTAGTCGGTAGGCTGCGGGTTCGAGGACCTCGATGACTTTGTAGGGCCCCTCCCATCTAGCCGCGAGCTTCCCTTTGCGAGCGGTATCTGGGTTGAAGCCCGCCTTCCGGAGGACTAGGTCTCCAAGGTGGAAGCTTCTTCCTCGGACCCGAGCGTTGTAGTATCGGGCCACCTTCTGCTTCTGGCGGATGATGGTGGCCAGTGCCTGCTCCCGTCGCTCGTCGAGGAGCTCCAGACTGAGCCCCAGGCCCTGCGAGTTCCTGTCTTCGTCAAAGTATTTGAGGCGGAGAGATTCTTCGCCCAATTCGACCGGCACCACCGCCTCGGCCCCGTAGGTGAGCATGAACGGAGTCTCGTCAGTGGCCTCCTTGTGGGTCGTCCGGTATGACCAGAGTATCCCGGGGAGCTCCTCTGGCCAGTTCCCTTCGGCGTCTTTCACCTTCTTTTGGAGGGGCTCTATGATGCACTTGTTGGCCGCTTCCGCCATCCCGTTGGTCTGGGGGTGTGCTACGGAGGCGAAGAGAAGCTTGATTCCCCATTCCTCGCAGAAATCCTTGAACCCTGCGGATTCGAACTGCTTCCCATTGTCTGTGACGATGGCCCGTGGCACTCCGAATATGGAGATGATGGAATTCCACACGAAGCTTTTCGCCTTCTTCCACGTGATGGTGGCCAACGGTTCGGCCTCGATCCACTTGGTGAAGTAGTCCACCGCCACAATCAGATACTTCCGCTGCCCTCGGCCCGGTTTAAACGGTCCGAGGATGTCGAGCCCCCATTTCGCAAAGGGGACGGGGCTCACGATAGGGATGAGCTCCGACGGGGGAGTCGAGGTGTGGTGGGCATACCTCTGGCATTCCTGGCATTTTTGGACGTAGCTTGTTGCGTCCTGGGCCAGGGTCGGCCAGTAGTATCCCTGCCTCAAGATCTTCTGTGCGACCATCTTGCCCCCGTGGTGATTCCCGCAGATCCCTTCGTGAACCTCTCGTAGGACGTAGTCAGCTTCCTGCGGCCTGATGCACTTCAAGTATGGGAGGACATCCGTCTTTGTCCAGCGTCTCCGGTAGAGCGTCCCCTCATGGATCACGTATCGGAGCGCCTTCCTCTCCAGGGTTCGGCATTCGTCCCAATCTGTCGGCACCTCCCCATGAGTGAGGTACCGTATGATCGGGTCCATCCAGGTGGGTTCTTGGTCGATTGCCATCATCTCCTGCTCTTCCGTGCTGGGGGACTGCAGAGTCTCCACGTAGATGGTGCGGCCCAGCTCTTTTGGCGAGGACGAGGCTAGCTTCGACAACGCATCGGCCCGCACGTTCTCCGATCGCGGGAGGTGCAAGACCTCCACGTTCTTGAACTTGGACAACGCGGCTCTGGCGACAGCGAGATACCTCTGCATCGCCTCCTCTCGGGCCTCGTAACTCCCCAGGAGTTGGTTGACAATGAGCTTTGAGTCACTGAGGAGGCGGATGGACTCGGCCCCGAGCTCCAGGGCCAGCCTTAGGCCGTTGATCACCGCTTCGTATTCCGCCACGTTGTTGGTGGCTGGGAACTCGAACCGCAACGCGTATTCCACAATGTTCCCTTCCGGAGATCGGATCGCGATCCCAGCCCCGCCTCCTGATTGTGTGGCCGATCCGTCCACGTGGACTATCCACGCTCCCGGGACTTCTGACTGGAGGTGGTCAGTCGAAAGAAAAGACAAGGGTTGGGCGATTACCGTTGCTGAGCCTTCTTCCTCTGGAGGATGTTCTCCTTCCGCCGTGCACTCAGCGATGAAGTCAGCCAAGGCCTGCCCTTTGATGGCCGTGCGCGGTTTGAATCGGAGGTCAAATTCGCTCAACTCCACCCCCCAGTTCAACATCCTTCCCATTCGGTCGAATCTCTTGAGATTCTGCTCCAGCTATGAGTCGGTCAAGACCAGTATGGTGTGGGCCTGGAAATAGGGCCTGAGCCTTCGCGCTGAGAGAACGAGGGCGTACGCCAGTTTCTCCATGGGCGAGTATCGCACCTCCGCCCCCTTCAGGATTCGACTTGTGTAGTATACCGGCCACTGCACCCCACCATCCTCTCGGATCAGCACCGAGCTCACTGCTTCTTCCGCGCACGCCAGGTAGAGGCTTAGCGACTCCCCTTCCCGTGGCTTGGACAGGAGAGGTCGGCTGTGGAGATATTCCTTGAGGTCAGCGAACGCCCTGGAGCAGTCTTCGTCCCATGGTATCGTCTTCCTATTGTCTGAAGGTTCCGCGATTGATTTCCTCAAGACCTTGAAGAAGGGGAGTGATCTTTCCATCGATTTGGAAAGGAATCGCCCCAGGGCTGCGATGCGTCCATTCAGCCTCTGCGGTTCCTTGATCGTCGTCGGCTCACGCATGTTGATCAGTGCCTTGATCTTGTCAGGATTAGCTTCAATGCCACGGTTAGTTATCATAAATCCTAAGAATTTGCCAGATCTTACCCCGAACATGCACTTCGCGGGGTTGAGCCGAATGTGGTGTCGCCGCAACCGATCGAAGGTTTCACGAAGGTCGGCGATGTGGTCCTCCGGCTTTCTCGACTTGACAAGCATGTCGTCGACGTAAACCTCCAGGTTCCTCCCGATCTGGGAGCAAAAAACCTTGTTGACCATTCTCTGATAGGTGGCCCCTGCGTTCTTCAAACCAAAGGGCATCTTCCTGTAGCAGTATGTCCCCCGGTCCGTCGTGAAGGCTGTCATCTCTTCGTCCCGGGGATCCATCTGGACTTGATTGTACCCTGAGTAGGCGTCCATGAAGCTAAGCATCTCGTACCCCGAAGCATTGTCCACCAGGTGGTCAATGCGCGGCAGGGGGTAGCTGTCCTTGGGACAGGCTTTGTTGAGGTCACTGAAGTCCACGCACATTTGCCACTTCCCGTTGGGTTTCCTGACCATCACCACGTTCGACAGCCACTCTGGGTACCAGACCTCTCGTATGAAGCCGGCGTCAAGGAGATGCTCCACTTCCTCGGAGGCCGCCTTCATCTTCTCGCCGCCCAGGTTGCGCTTCTTCTGCCTGACCGGCTTGAAGTTGGGGTCGGCGTTGATCTGGTGGACGATCACCTGGGGGTCTACGCCAGGCATGTCCTCCGGTGACCAAGCGAAGATGTCTAGGTTCGCCTCCAAGCATTCGATCAGTTGATCCCTCAGGTCCTGGCTTAGCCATCTCCCGATCGAGACGAACCGGCCCTCGACGTCTGTGACCGGGATCTGCTCTTGCTCCTCCGCGGGGGTGGGCCTCGGCCCATTCCTTAAGTCGAGCGCGGCCATCTGGTCGGCTAGACGATCCTCGGGACCTTCCTCCGCCAGTTGGTAGCAGGTACTCGGTCTCCCCGCGTCGCCTTCGACTTGCCCCATCCCCCCGGGCGTTCGGAACTTGATAGTCTGATGGAGGGTCGAGACTACCGCGCCGACGGCGTTGAGTAGGGGTCGGCCGATGATCCCATTGTACTCCGACCCGATCCCCAATACGATGAATTCCACCGCCAGGGTCACCGAGTCTGGTGCGTCTCCGAGCGTTACCGGGAGATGGATCGTGCCGATGATGGGGGTGGAGTGACCCGTGAATCCTACCACGGGACCCGAGCGAGGTCGTAAGTCTTCTTTCCGCCGCCCCATCTTTTCCAGGGTGGACATGAAGAGGACGTCGCAGGAGCTGCCGGTGTCGACAAGCAGTCGCCGTACCATGGTAGTGTCTATGACCACTGACACCACCAAAGCTACGTCCGAGCTGCGCGCCGTTACGGATGCGCTCGGTCTCCCGACCAGTGGGGACGGGGAGGGTCTCCCGGCCCTTTCCTCACGATCCTCCTCGCGTCGGGCCCGTGCCCATTCTTGCCAACGATGGCGGGCCCTGTCGCTTCGTGTCAGGGCCTTGCCCTCCTTTCGCCGAGATGGGGAAGGTCGCGTCATTGCAGGTGTGGTTTGTTTCTTCGTGGGACAGTTCGTTTCCATAGACGGCGCCAGATGTTTCAGAGTGTTTTCTCAATACTTAAGCGTTGACCGTGGACAACCCGGTCAACGTGGTCAAGGGGCCCGCTTGGGTCCCTCGGGTGTGTTGAGTTGGTGCGGACGAGGCGCGAGTCGGAACTGCAGACGACGTGGAGCGCGTCGGCTGGGCCGAATCGGGGTCCTCGGTCGTTGAAAGGACGAGGGGAAGCCTCGGCCCGGGTCGAGACGCTCGGCCTCGGTCGGATGTGCTCGGCCTCGGCGGTCGAACGACGAGGGGTAGCCTCGGTCGTCCAGCTGGTTGCGTGGACGGCGTGGGGCGGAGGGGAAGCCTCGGCCCGTGGATTGGATATCCTCCTGCATAGACGAGAACGATCGTCAGGGGGCCGGACCTTGGTTCCGGCCAAATCCCCTCCGATGCCTAAGTCAGACAGTGATCTGAAAGAGGAGGCCCGGCGGAGACGGTTCGTCTCGAGAGGAGATCAGAACGGCGTCTCACGGCGCGAGCGGGGGAGGAAGGAGATGAAATGGGGGAACAAGGTCGTTGATGGAGTACCTTAGGTTTTAGATACCTGAGATGCGGTCTCTTTTCCGGTCGTCCTTTTAGTCCCTTTATAGACCTTCGCCGTGATTGCCCCCGACCCACGTCGCTCGTCCGCCCTCGATCGTGCCCCCCTCAATCCGCCCCCCCGTCGCCGCTCCCCGCGCCATGCCAGCACCTCCCCATAACTGCCATTAAGTGGTAACGGGATTGGGGGAGTGTTTATCGCCGGAGTGGGCGAGTGACCAGCGTGTTACCGGGGCCGGGTCGGATCGACATTCGGGGGGGTCCCCTATATGGCCTTATCGAATGGGCCTGAGTGCGTAGATGGGCCTTGACCGGCGGTCGGGTTTCTGGGCTCGTGTCTTTCGGGCCTCGGTCGACTAGGCGTAACAATTTTAATCTTTGTATTGATTTTAAATCTTATATTTTTCAAAGACTAAGATACTTGATGTTTCGATCTTTAAAGCCCAAGTGCTACATTTTAGAGAATCGACTTTCAAGATAAAGTTTTGATCAAATCGTGTTTATATTCCATATCATATATTTGATCAAAAAAGAATTTTTCTTTAGCCACACTTTAACTCACAAATACTATTGGCTATAGGAAAAATTGTTGTACTCCATTTCATATTTGTTGTAAGTCTTTGAAGAAGACTTTGGATTGTAAATTTCCGTGTTAAAAGTGAATAGTGGAACTCCTACGTGTGTTGTAACTAGGTGCTGAAATTCCTAGTGAGGAAAGCTATATGGTTGTACGAAGTCCTCTTCGTTTGAGGCAAGGTTTGCTCTCGTTGAGAGCTAGTGGATTTGTTGCTAGAGTAGGATACAGTGGACAAGTGGGACTTGCGTATCCGAACCATGTTAAATCATCATGTGTTTGCGTTGTGACTCTGATTCTCTTATTTCCTATTTATTATTGCTAGTATGATTTTATTTCCGCTATTACTAACTCTTATCAATTACAAGCATATAATTGTTGATTGACTTCAAATATGAGGCAACTCAATTTGAGAGAAGGATAGTTGTTTAATCGAAAAAGATATATAATTGTTAACAACCCTATTCAACACCCCTTCTAGTGTTGTTTGCAATCTACAGGATCTTATTGAACTTATCAAACAAATTGTGGATAATTAAGCCACTCATATGATTACTTATAATGCATGATATCAAAAGCATCTCACCCTAGTGATAGTACCAAAGTACTATCTAGGGACGTCTGACTTAAGGATCAAGTATTAGAACTATGTAAACTCCTGAACAAAATATGAGGATGTCCAGTACTCTCAGAAAACAAGGAAAAAGAAAAGTTTCAAGGATATTTGTCGACACAAAATCCATAGTAAAACTGACAAAAAAATAAGTACCAAATATTCATATATAACAACTCAAGAAAATTAATGGCTTAAATACCATACTTAAGCGTTTGAATGTACCTTCAGAAAGGTCCATATAATACAAATTCGAAGAATGGAGCAAAATTAACGGAGCACACAAATGTGCCCGAACTCATATAAGTTTATACTTTGATACGAGTGGTACATGCACACATGATCGATGATGATGCACTCCATCATATTCCGATCCCATGAAAATAATCTGAAGAACACGAAGATTCTTCAAAAGTTTGAATCTCCATTTTATGGAGTGAAAACCAATCTCTATTAAAAATAAAATAATAAGACTTTTTCATTGAGATTACTTGATGGATATTTGTGGATTTATCCACTCCCTGAAGGGCCGATAAAGTACTCTATAATACTTATCAATGTATCCTATAAATGGTCATAAGTAGGCCTATTATCCAACCGCAGTTCAGCTTTTTCTAAAAGTTATCAAGACAAATTATCAGAATTATAGGTACATTGGATAATACTGGGATATACATAATAATGTACAACTAGAATAAAAGTTGAACACCCTGAAGCATGTGTTCACACCCGAAAAAAGGTTGGATAAGTCGAGTACTAAAATGACTCCAATGGACAACGCTTTCATTGATTCAAGTTGTTGGTGACTGCATGGGGACATGCAATCTAGTATGCTGCTTCATAAATTAGACTCAGACCCTCTAGGAATCAGAGTTATCCTCCTATGCATCTAGCATGCAGAAAACCACCAAATATATCTTAATTGAGCATTTTTGGTTGCACAGTTTACATCTTCATAGCACCACCACAGAGAATAAAATCAAGACATCAACACAGTTTTGGAATCTATATTGGGTTTAATTCATCCTAGAAAAATAGATACCTTGCACCCCAAAAGGGGGGGCGTTAAAGCACGTCTCGAAGACTGTGCATAGATGTATCCACATACCCAGTACAAGACCCAACTCGGTTGAAGCATCAAGCTCTACTGACCATTTAAAACATCAAAAATAAATAAACAAAAATTTATGATCCAAAAATTATGAAATGTGATACAGAGATCCTGAAGATCCTCCACATTCAAGAAAATTGTTCAATAGTTATCAGATATAGTTACTGATAACAAGAAAATTTGTCAGATCACACATTCTTACTGCTAATGCTCCAGTTAGGATTGACATCCACAAGAATGGATGCAATCCACCAGCAGCAGAAGTGGTTGTTCCTCAACTGAAAAGAGGCAGACCACCAGGCTCTAAGGATAAAATTTTCAAAAAGATGAAAACTAATGGAGGCCTTGAGACAATACTACCAAATGACAATGAGCTCATGTTCATACCCTCACCCCTCCCAGAACCCCAAGAAGAAAAGATTCCGGAAGAAAATGAAATATCATTAAATGTTGTATGTACTAGGGAGGTGTTGGACAAAAAGAACACAAATTGTCCACAATATATTCATATATCATATTACCACTTACATCGCAAAAGCGATGAGAATTAAATAATATCGATCAACACTCCATTGCTAAAATGCAAACATAGAAATTGCCCAATGTGGAACAAGACAATAAAAACAGAGCTGGACTCGCTTATGAAACGTGAAGTGTTCAAGACCTAAAGTCCAAACACCAAAAAGGTGTCAAACCTGTGGACATAAATGAGTATTGTATAGATATAAATAAGTATAAAATCGTATGTTATAAGGAACAGCCTATAGCTCAAGGATTTTTTTGCTGAAATTGGGGAATAACAATTAAGATGAGCTTGACTCACTTATATAAATGATGCATCAAACTCCCTAGTTATAAATTGTGGATACCTCACGATTTGGCAAATAAAATTTTGGTTATGCTGCTATTGGATGTTGTGACATCATACCTCTAATGATATCTTGATAAAGATACATTCTTTATTTCCTTAAAATGACTAAATAGACTTTGGGACATTTAATGGAAAAATAATAATAAAATAAAATATTGTACAACCAAGTGAATCCCTGACAAAGCAAGGATTCCTACTAAAGGTTGTCTTTGCATATTTATAAAGAGCAAAGAACATAATTTGAGATCATAGTTGTAAACAACTTAAATCTCATTGGATCTCCTGAAGAGAAAACCAAAATATTTGTTCTATAATGACTATTAAATATGATATGCAAGACCTAGGCAAAATAAGATATGTCATAACTCACATATTTATAAAAGATAAAATCCCATTACATTAACTTCATACACTCAGAGTCTATTGAAGAACTTAAACAAGGACCATTGTCATCCACTGAGAACACCAATGGTAGTACGTTCATCGGATGTACATAAATACCCCTTCGGTCAGCTGGAAGAGGTGGATGATATTTATGGTCCTGAAAGTCCTTAATCTAAGTGCAATTAGAGCACTTATCTATCTATCTGGCTAACTTCATACGTCCAGATATAACACTTGCAGTAAATTTACTAGCCATATATAGTGATGCGCCTACAAAGCGCTACTGGACCGGAGTTAAGAATCTTCTGCGCTACCTTCCAGGGTCGATAAATTTGGGCTTATACTATAAAAAATTATCCTCCATAATTATGCATATACATGTTACAGGTCCGACCCCCATAATGAGAAGTCACAAAGTGCATACCTACGGTGGAATGATCATCTACTGTAGATCTGCAAAGCAAACTATGGAGGCATCACCATCCTAAGATTCTGAGACCGTCACCATCCAAGAAGCAAGCCGAGCGTGTTTATGGTTGCGCCCAGTGATACATCACATCCCAATGACGACTGGGTCAAAGACTTGTGATTTAAAGCTGACCACATGGTCTGAAGACCATGCCACATGCTTACACCAACTTTGAGGAGACCATATCAGAAGCGACAAGACAAAGCACACCTCTCTAGAGCTCTTTTGGATCCAGTAGCTGCCTAACTATGGTGACATCTATAATTTGTACATATTTTTCGGAATGTTGTAAATAGAATTGATGTAAAAACGCCTAAGAGATCTGAAAGCCTACGGGCTTGTACAGATCAGGGGGGTTAAATGAGATTTGTACTCTTTTTACTTAGCTATGATTTTTTTCCACAGGATTCTTTATAGCCAAATGCTTTAACGAGGCAAATCTCATTAACTCAGGATACCGAAGTATCTGTAGGATCCATGTCCATTAAGCAACAAACTAGAGGAGGTTGAATAATGTATTGGCAATTAAAATGCTAGTTAAACAAATTAACAAATGTGGAAAATTAATTGCAATACAATCACAAAAAAGAGATATGCAAATGCAAACATAAACAGAGAGACATATCCTGGTTCGGATCCCTAATTGGCGATCCTACTCCAACACCACAATTGTAACCCAAAATGTGGATTTCCACTAATGTTCCCTAACCAGAACATGAAAACTCTAACCAAGTACAATCCCTAACCGGGACAATGCTTCCTAACCGGGACACAAAACTCACACTAGAGAATAAACCCTAACTTGGTACAAAGGAGTAACCATCCTAAGAAGTAACCCTTCTATTTGGTGTAACCCATCAAATTGCTCTATGAGCCCAAAAGCTGATGGGTTTTCTGGATCCTTAGGGCCATAAAATGCCTAAGTCGGACGGACGACGAAAAACATAACATCAGCAAAAAACAACTTAAAACTATTTTATGTCTAGCCCTAAAGAGAATAAAACCTAGCCAGAATTTCTACTATCTCGGGGTTAGGTCCGACCAACCCCTATAGATAGATCTATCTAACAATTTGCAATTATAAACGCATGTTAATAAACTACATACATTTCACTTCGTTTCTGCAGAATACGAAGCGTCGTTTTCTGCAACATTTCTTTGACTCCGAAGCGTTGCCCCTGCACCGCTTCTCCTAAGTCGAACCGCGTCCCACCACACCTTGTCCCGAGCCGAACTGCTTCCCGAACCGTACTGCGTCCCAAGGGGAGCAATACCCTTGTCATCGAGCCAATCACACGCCGAAGAAAATTTCACTTTGAGTGGATCCTCCATCAAGACTTTGGATCTAATCCGAACTCCTTCGTAGATTTGCTAGAGCCCGATCAGGAGCAAGGAAAAATTTTGGGAGAAAGAGAGAATATTTTATTTAAGCTCAGATCCGGGCTTTCTCACGTTTAATAAAGCTACTCAGATCTGGAGCTTGGGACAGGTTTCAAGGAAGGGGGGTATGCCTCTATTTATATAGGCGGCTGACCCCTCCACTTTTCACAACTTCCGATGTGAGACTATTAGTATTTGGAGAATTTACTTAACCCAAAACACACATTTTGCAAAGGCAATGTTTGGTCAATTAAATCCATCCCACCATTGATCTCCAAGAGCGATGTCTCACATCGTTGCGAAGAGGGTTGAATGGTGAACGCGTAGGAAAAAACGGTGCTCCATTCCGAGTTTGTTTGACCCCCTCAAATGAGGTCTCAAACATGGCCAAAAAACTGCTTTACACACCGACCCAGCCACCAGAAATAACCCCTAGGATTTTTCAGATCTGTGGGCCCCACTGTGGGGCCCACGAAAAACCGAACGTTCGCTGCGGGCGGGCCCCAGCCTGCTGGGGCGGGCTTAACCCGCCCAACGGGGGGGTCAAGCGGCGGGTCAAGCCCGCCCTTACGGGCACGGGCGCCCGCCTAGCGGGCGCCCGACCAGCAATGCCCAAAATGGCTTTTTTCACTGTTTTGGCCTTAACTTCTTCGTTTGGAGTCCATTTTTGACGCTGTTTGAACCTGCGTTTAGACCGGGATGATCCCGTCATCCAGGGAACTCTTTCCTCATGTTTATTATATAAAATAAGCTCGTAAACATTTTACGACATATTTAATTCTCTTTTGCATCATATGCAAAATTCCTACATCTAATATATTCTAAAGCTTTTGTCATAAACATTTTGTGACGTATTAAGTCACTTGCATCCAATGCATCGCCTCCCTTAATTCTACCTATTATTTGATGAATGTCTCACTCTGTATGAGACCTTACAGCTTGACCCTACTACAGGTGGGGCTCGTAACCCGAGACGGCTGTGACCACGAGCAGCAGGTGACGTCCCTGTTTCGGTATCATATTTATATGGTTAACTTATTGACATGAGTATTACCGGGACCACCCTAAATGTGTCTGTGATGAATACCGCAGTTTTAGTCCCTTCGTCAAACCTATGCCGCTTAGCAAGCCTGGGGTATGGTCAA
>JAULAV010005404.1:0-141677 GCA_030789695.1 Scilla litardierei
GTGGTTCATTGGTATCAAAGTTGCTAGAATAAGATTTTGGATGAACTAGTTGCAACTGAATGTAGAACCAAGCTCACGCTCTCGCGCTGTTGCCGGTCTATAGCTATCCTAAGCTCGGGTCCAATCTCTTGCAAACCCTAGCCTAGGGAAGCTAGCATTAGGATCAACATCATCGTTCAATCGCGCACCGAGCCCAATCTCTTGCAAACTCGGCCCACGACCTAGATTGGGATAGTTCCTCCCCGTCCAATCTCTTGCAAACGGGTATTGGCGCGGAATTGGAATCGGAAACCCTAGTATCGGTCCAATCTCTTGCAAACCGATACTACGGAAATTCGATTCCAACCCAATTCGGATTTCTAGGGTTTCCTATCGAATTGGGATCCAATCTCTTGCAAATCCCAATCGATGTGAATTCCTAGCCATCCGTAGTAAATTGATCCCAATCTAATCCCTAATAGCAATTCTAACAAAATTCCTAACAATTCATCACAATTATGAAATAGGGCTTGTAGGGTTCATCCCCACGCCCCAAGACGTGACGACTACTCACAATTCATAGCAAGATCACAAAAATAATCAATGAAATAAGCAATAGAATTCATCACAATATTGAGATATGCAATAAAAATAGAATTTTTAGGGAAGAGAAAGGCAAACCAATGGAGTTCTTCAATTAATCCTACAAAAATCCAATTTTGTCTCCTCTTCAATCACAAGAATAAAACTAAAAAGCTAATCTAAAAGCTGTAAAAAATCTAGGAGAGAGGCTCTCAAAACTAGGGTAAAAACAGGGGTTAAATAGCCCCCAAAATCGTCCAAAAACTGTGACCAAAATACCCCTGCGCAGCCTGTTTTCCGCAATTTTCGCTACAGGCAGCGCGTCGCACTCGGCCGAGTGACAAAAGTCGCTCGGCCGAGTGAAAACCCTGTAATTTTCCAGTAAGTATCGATCTTCAGGTGTCTTCACTTCGGGGGCGGCTCGGCCGAGTGAGTTGTCGTCGCTCGGCCGATGGCTTCATGGTACTCAGGCGGACGGGATTATCCACTCGGCCGAGTGGGTCTTCTGAAGTTCAGGCAGCCGAAAAACAGTAACTTGGCGATTTTTGAAGGGCTTCGTCTGGGCGCCACTCAGGCGGACGGGGTCTCGTCACTCGGCCGATGTGGTCTCCGTCGCTCGGCCGAGTGCACGTATGAATCGTGTCTAATCTGGTCGGCCGAGCAGTGTCTCGCTGGTCGGCCGAGTGACTCCTTCACTCGGCCGAGTGGGACACAAAACATGCCCAATTTGCTTGTTTTGGCCTCCTCGTCGCTCCTGCGACGTCCGTTCTTCTTCCGCTCCTCTCCAACAGCAAAATACCCCTCGGGGAGGTCGTCGGTGACCATCTGGAGTAAGCGCATCTCGAGATCACTCCAAATCGCGCCAAATCACCTGAAATGCGACAAAAACAACAAATCGTGAAAAGCATCAAGGTCCCCGGTGCGGGACATGATGAGGTCCATGTTGAGGACCATATGCAGACACCAGTCCCAGCTCAAATACGTGATGAATTTGTTGCAGATGAGGTGCGGAGGTCCAAGAGGACCAAGAAGGCGCCGGAGAAATTTGGAGATTGGGATTACACGACGTTCTCCTTTGACGACATGGCGTCGTATGCCTTAAACATTGAGCACGAGGAGCCTATGACCTACGGTGGAGCCATTAGCTCGAGTGATGCAGCGAATTGGCAAGGAGCTATGGAGGAAGAGATGGAGTCTCTCCACCACAATGACACGTGGGAGTTAGTGCCTCTACCACATGAGAGGCGTGCCATTGGATGTAGGTGGATCTATAGGGTAAAGGAAAGCTCGACCGAAGATGGTGGTGATGTACGGTACAAAGCAAGGCTAGTGGCTAAGGGTTTTGCACAGAGGAAGGGAGATGACTACAATGAGATATTTTCTCCAGTGGTGAGACACACTTCCATTCGTATTTTGTTGGCACTAGTAGCATCCATGGACATGGAGTTGGAGCAACTCGATGTCAAGACCGCTTTTCTGCACGGTGATTTGGATGATGAGATTTACATGCACCAACCAGAGGGATTCATGGTGGAAGGCAAGGAGAGGATGGTCTGCAGGTTGAGGAAATCCTTGTACGGGTTGAAACAGTCACCCAGACAGTGGTACAAGCGATTTGATAGCTTCATGATGGGTGTAGGTTTTGAGCGGAGTGTGAAGGATCAGTGTGTTTATGTGTACACATTGGATGATGGCTCGCGCATCTACCTGTTACTTTATGTTGACGACATGTTGATTGCTTCCTCAAACATGTCGGAGGTCAAGAAGCTAAAAGTGAAGTTGGGCAAGGAGTTCGATATGAAGGATTTGGGCCCGGCAAAGAAAATCCTAGGGATGGAGATATCCCGGGACAGGAGGAAGGGTGAGTTGAGGTTGTCACAGAAGGGGTATATTGAGAAGGTGCTTGTCCGTTATGGAATGAAGAGTGCGAAGCCCGTGGGGACACCTCTTGGAGCTCACTTTCAGCTTTCGACGTTGCAGTCACCGAGCACCGATGTTGAGAGGAAGGCTATGTCTCAGGTGCCATATGCTAGTACAGTTGGGAGTTTGATGTACGCGATGGTTTGCACGCGTCCAGATATTGCACATGCCATGGGAGTAGTGAGCAGATACATGGCGAACCCAGGCAAGGAGCATTGGCAGGCCGTCAAGTGGATATTGCGATATCTGCGAGGCACAGTTGGTGTCGGTTTGCACTTTGACAGAGGTGACGGCGTGGTGCTGACAGGGTACTGTGATTCTGATTATGCTGGCGACAGGGACATGCGGAGATCGACCACCGGTTACGTGTTTACGTTGGGCACCGCAACAGTGTCGTGGCGATCTGTCCTACATTCGGTGGTTGCGTTGTCAACCACGGAGGCCGAGTTGATTGCCGCAGTTGAAGCGATGAAGGAGGCCAAGTATTTGAGATGTCTGCTAGAGGATTTGGGGTTGCCGCAGAGATTGTCGCTGGTTTTCATCGATAGCTAGAGCGCTATTCATCTTGCGAAGCATCCGGCATACAGTTTGAGGACGAAGCACATTGAGGTCCGTGATTGCTTCCTAGAGGAGGAGAGCAAGCAGATAGAGCTTCAGAACGTATCGACTGAGAAGAACCCTGCAGATATGTTCACCAAGCCTGTTTCCGCTATCAAGATCAAGACTTGCTTGAGCTTGATCTGTTTGGCTTGAGTGTGGCGCCAGAGGGCGCAGATTCCGAGACGACGAGGAGGTCCGTGGAGTGACCAATGAGTTGTGATCAAGGTAGAGCTTGGATGGAGTGCTGAAGATTTTGTAGCAAGGTAAAGTGTTAATTTGAGTGCTTCAAAGTCTTCACTTCAACAGTTGATGTCCCCTTGCCTTGTCCTTTGGTGGTTGGGACTTAAATGGGTTGTCCCCTTCTAGCTTGTTGCCGACAGTGAGAGGGTGGAGTTGAATGCTGCCCTTTGTTTTTTGGATGGATGGCTATCAGTTTTTCTGAGAGAAAAAAAAAGCCTGCAGGCTAGAAAAACTCCAGAGAGCTGAAAGGCAAGGAGCTGAAATAGAGTGCCTTCATACTTTCAGAGTGCATGCCTTCAGTGCGATGTTTTGGGGGTTTGCTGTCTCCATTTTCAGATGTGAGATTGCTTGAGAGCTTGTGAGAGTTTAGAAGAGCTTAGGTCTTCTAGTATTTCTCATTCTCTTCTTCTTCCTTTGTGAGATTTGTGGGGGCTTGGAATTGCCAAGTTGTTACTCACAAGAGTGTAAAGGAGAAGGTGTTGGTGTAAGCTCGTGTGCTCGCCTTGATTAGTAGTGGATCGTCTCGGAATGCTGGAGTAGGTTGTTCGCAACCGAACCAGGGTAAAATCCTCCGCCTCATTTACTTTCTGCAAATTGAGATTGTCGTATTTCGCTTACTAATTTGCTTACGCAAGATCCGAAGAGGGTTTGGTTGTTTGGTTTGTTGTGTGCCCCTATTTTTCAAGCTTTAGCTCCCTAGCTAGTTGTTAGGGCTTGTTGTTCCGCAGGACGACAACTGTTTTTTATCAACACTTTTGTCATTAATGTATATTTAACCCATTTTCCTTCCAGTGCTTTGTGCAAACCTTGTTGGATGAGAATATTGTGAACATCCACTTGCCACAAACTAAAATTGTTTTTCTATCAAATTTCTCGACATCAAATTTCACCATTGTAGTGATTTTCTCTGTTACCATAATAGTCTGATTCAATCATCTTTAGTTTTGATACTGGTTTATTACGATGAAATTGAAATTTTGAAAAAAAAATTATGTTTATTTTACTCAAAATCTCTTAAGCAAAAAATTCACATAAACCTTATAATGGATTCTCGCCAATTCCAAAAACTATTGATTCAGTTGGATCAAAGATCCTCCATTTATACCACCCATTTATACCGCCAGTCAATAAACTCTTTAATTAAATTAAACTACTACCATTATTGTAGTTCAAATTAGGATCCTAAATAATATACAAGTCACCTAAAAAAGAAAAACATAAAAAGAAAACCTAATTTAATTAGGACTCAAATTAGATTTTGAATCAAACCCTAACAGACATGCTAAATAGTCATTATATGTACCATCTCTCCTTCCTTTTCTTTAACTGTTTTTCTTCCTTTCTCTCGGTGAGAAGCCTGTCTCACTCCCCTCTTACAACCCAAACTCAGCCCAATCCCCACGCCTCAGCCGCCTCAATCTCAATAAAAAAACCATACCCCCTTCTCTTTGGCTCCCGCAACTAACACCCTCTCCTTTGCACATCGAAGGAACTGTCGCCTCCTCTCTCTCTCTCTCTCTGCTTATATTTTCTTCCTCTAAGACGTTGGTTTTAGATTTTCTCTCAGATTGGGTGTTTCGATCTATTTCTGGAGATTGATCTTCGTCTTCATCATAGATCAAGCAACCACCATCGCCATATATCAAGGTGGGGGATTTGAGTCGGGGGATCGTTGGTGGCTTTGGCTTTCTGTCTTCCGTGCACGATAGAAGATTCTAATACATTGTTGGTGATTTTAGAAGAGGATAAACGAGTTTCGAAGCCAATTAAGTATTGGTGGGTTGTGGGTCTACGACAATGTAAGTTGCTTCCTATCACGGCCTACTGCCATTACTGCTTACATCCTTCGTTCGATTTTTGGGAAGCAGCTTCTCATGAAATGTTTGAACTTTGTTGCAGGGGCATCATCAAATTGCAGCCTCGATGCCCGAAGAGGTCGGTTATAGTTCATTCAGTCGATCCGGATCCCAATTGGACTCTGGATGACCTCTTGTCCGAGCTTAATTCATTGGAGGCCAACATGGGTTATCAGACGCCGTTGCCTCTGAAGCAACCGCAGCCTGAGTACCGGTGAGCATCTCGACATTCTTATTCCTTAACTACATTTACTGTATAATTACGTCATGTTATGGAAATATCTTTTACCATCGCTTTTTTTACAGAGGAGTTTCAAAAGTGGAGGAGATGGGGTCGGGAGGTAATAAGCCGTTTGTCATGAGCATCTCTGATGACGACGAAGACGAAGAGGACGACGATTATGAACATGATGCTGGGAGTTTGATTGCAGGGACTCGGTTTTCTTGCAATGATCTTGACTTGAGGTAGACCATTTCTTGATTTTTAAAAAACCCTTCTCTCTTTTCCTCTTACCATCTGTCATAAGCATGTTTGAATATTGTTGCCATATCTCACTTCTTTGGGTTAGTGGCTGGCTTCAGATATACACATTTGGTGTGCAGCTTTATTTTGTATTCAATTAGTTGCGAGGTTTACATCTTTATGTATTCATTTGTTGTTTTGGTCATAACAGTGATTCTGAAGAATCTGACAGCGAGCTACATATGAACACAATTCAGTGCACTCTGATGCACAAAAATAGATTGGAAGAAGGCATCTTATTTGACCTTGAAAGAGAGCAGCAACTAAAAGTCAAGGTACATAATTGCTTTCTTTAGTGTATTTTTATGATGCTTATATCCAATATTTTCTTTTTATTTGAAGTATGGTATGGTTAACCATTCTTAATTGCTAGGTATTAATTAGTATCTATTTTGCTTTTTGTTCCACCCAGTTGACACCTAAAAACATGGAAGACGTTGCATCTTTTGCTTTTCTTAAGTTTGATTCCTGGTATTTCATTGGAGAGCATTTTCAGTGTTTATACTATTTGATTGGTAAGGTACCACCCCATTAGTGATTTTTAGACGGAATAAAGGCTTAGAGCAAAGAATTAAGGCACTTTATACCAGAGGTATTCGAGTACCCTTGGTCAGATATAGTCAGAACCTTATGGTCTATAAAAATAAATGTGGAATTAGCTGCATATGAACAGTGTGGTGACTGTGGTCTGCTATTTACATCATAGCAGTAATACGAGTCCTTAGTTCTTCACCTCAAGTTCCTCCTTCACTTCTACCGTCATCACAGTTGGGACGATCATCTCCCTTAATAATTTTTTGAGTGGCAAGCATATACTGTCCACTTGAGGCTTATTCAACTGTTTTAGAAGCATGCAACATTAGATCCTGGCAAGTTAAATAGTTTACTTATGTCACCTTTTATGAGATTTGTATTGCTATAACAAATTCACCATATGCGAAAGATATACTAACACTAAAAAGAGTTGGCAGTAATCAAATGGCAGGTGCTATGTTTTTTCTTGTACGCTCCTAACTAATTTTGTAGTATATTGGAGATTTCTCTTATCTTCAAAGATACACCTGTATTTGTTTCTTTTTGATAACTAGTGTCCTTTTGGCAGGAGCAAGTTAGGAATACATTATCAGGATTGGAACTATATCATCAGAAGAAATTTGAGAGCTCACATCATGCGATGCTTCAACTTGAGAAATATGTAGAAGAAAGACGAGACATTGATAGAATGGTGGATAATCAATATCAGAGCAAGAGGTACTTTTTTCTGCTTGAGCTCATGCAGTATTTTTTAAGCTTGAGAAGCTATTAAGTTTGACTAAGATGATATTTAAATGCTTTAATCTTTAGAAGTCAGCGAAGTTTAACCAGTGTTATAAAAGGCGGTTTCATTATGCGCGCGGTCTAGGAGCGCATATCGCATAAGCGGATTATAGTTTAACTGCAGTATTCCAATGCTAACTAAGATGATACATTTTTGTAGCTTATTTATGATGTTTCCTTTGGATGTATGTTTGACATCAAATGTTTTTGTTTTATCATGTGCAATTTTTTTCTTTTTTGTCAATAAATTGTTATTAACTCATTACCTCACACCGTGTTGAGCTTTGCATGAAACAGAATTTTTAAAGGGGAAGTTCCACATCAGAGGGGGTTCAGTAATACAGTTATCTGCACCTCTAGTTTCTGGCTTTTATATGCGACAGTCAAAATTTTTGGAATATAACTATTACCTGCTGTTTTAAAGATATTTGTTTGACATCAAATGTTTTTGTTTTATCATGTGCAGTTTTGTTCTTTTGGTCAATAAATGGTTATTAACTCATTACCTCACACCGTGTGGAGCTTTGCATGAAACAGAATTTTTAAGGGGGAAGTTCCACATCCGAGGGGGATCATTAATACAGTTATCTGCCCCTCTAGTTTCTGGCTTTTATATGCTACAGTCAAATTTTTTTTGCATGTACTATTTAACATAATTTTGATTCTGGAAAAGGTTGAAAGTGCATAATTCTTCTCCATATGTTTAGTGGATATTGATCTTTTTTCATTTGATATGAATCTGAAGTCTGTATGATCGTAAATATAATATTATTGGAGTACATAATGTATTACAAAGCAAAGGTAGCATGTTTTTAACTTTTTAGACAGTTTGCTTGTCTGCCCCGTGCAATTTTATTTTTATTCTGCCACCGATTAAAGTGAGTTTCGAGAATCACACATATGAGAGCAAGCTTCATTTGTATTCTCAATAACTTTTCATATGAGATCAATTGTAAATTTCTAAGTTAGCGCATTAAAGTTTTATTGCTATCATGTGAAAGATGGGGAAAATCATCCTTTATTATTATTTTTCTTTGCTGTAGTGCTGAAGTACTAGATAGCCACCTATCTGCTGTCCAAAGGGATCTTGAACAGAGATCCCAGGTCGAGGAACGAAGAATAAGAGATGATGCTGCTATTGAAGAAGCTAAACGGAAGGAAAAAGCTCTACACGAGGAAAAGATGCAGCGCGAAAAGGCTAGAGCTGAAGCAGATGTTAGTACCTTATTTTCTACTATGTATTCCATTGGGCTGGTTTCACATCTCACTTATGTCTGCCACTTGTGCTCTGTTGCTGCTCTGTTATCCCCATGTTATTTTTTCGTTCAGCTCCTGTCTTTTAAATGGCTCTGGCTTTGTTTACCTGTTCTGATCGGTCAACAAATTACACTACTTTTAACGAAAACCCAGTTCTCTCACACAGTTCACTTCGTTTTTACTATGTGTAGTTTTTACAAATACATGTAATTTTGAATTTCACATAATTTCTGGATGTTTGATTTTAGATAGTATAGTTGCTGTTTATTCTTAACATATAAAACTGAGGTCAAATGCTTATGTTGTATAATTTTCTTTTTTGTGTCAGTGTTAGGATACAGGGGGCATTTAATTTTGAATAATTGTCATGAGAGGATAAATTTGTACCATTGCAATTGTTTGAGTGTCACCCAATTCTAGCTTTCTATTCACCATCTTGAATATGATGATGTTTTCTCGTTCTTTGTGCAAATAAGTGGTCAAAGAAACCATTTTTATGTACTTATTACGGATGAAATGAACTTTTGATTAACCGATTTGGACACAGGCAAGAGAAAAAGCTGCCAAATTAGCCGAAGAACAAAGATTAGCTTACGAAGCTGCAAAAAGAGCGGCCGAAGAAGCTGCACAAAAGGAATCTGAGAGAGCTGCTGCTGAAGCTTCAGCTGCTGCACTAAAGGCCGCTGAATATAAAGCTGATGCCACTGTAAAAGCAGCGAGAGAAAAACAAAAAGTTTCATCCTCAGAGGAAGCAGGTATTATTATGCTTGAAACTAAACTGTCTGGTTAGTGCTCGATCATACGAGTATTATATTCTGACATTATTTTGTACGTCTAATATGTCTCTTCATTGTTGGGGTTTATAATTACTAGCTTTCTGGCACGTGCACAATGCATAGGAAAATATTTTGTTTACACAATTTTGAAAAATAAAAGACTTAGGAGAACGAAAAAATAAAAGAAAAACTTGAACCATTCCCAAAATGAATAGGAAAATGTGGGACTGTCATTGCTAAAACCCACAACATTTTGTCACGAATAAAGCCTCATTAGTTAGTTATTAAAAGAAGAATGTATATTTACAGAATAATCGAACAGCATTCATTAATCTATTTGTAGAAGACACATAAATTTTTTCTATTTCTTGATTAGTTATGAAAATTCTTTTTTTGGAGAAATTATCGATTCAAAACCTGTATGTTAAAAGGATGATGAGTTTATTACAAAATTGTTGTCACAAACAAAGAAGATTGCCTCACTTTTTCATCATCATCATCATCATCATCATCATCATCATGATTATTATTGTTTTGTTTTGTTTTGGTTTTTTTTGGTTTTTTTTTTTTTTTGGGGGGGGGGGGGGGGGGGGGGGGGGGGGGGGGGTTTCTCAATTTTCTTGAAACAACCAGGTTCGAAGACAGATGATGATTTAGTTCTTAGCTCTTTGATACATCATATATGCGGAATACAAAATTAGTAGTATTAACATTTTTACCTTTTCTTTTAGAGAGAAATATCAATTCTTTTTTGGTTGGGGTGGGGCACATGAAGGAGAAGGATGAAAAATGAAAATTTTTATGTTTTTTCTAGACTACTTTTTGTAACTTTTTTTTTGATACTTACCATGAAAGAGGCACTCTGCATGGTTATTTTTTTTTCAATCCATGGAAAATAACTATTGCATTTGAATGCTTATAACAATAATAATTTTTTTCATGGACATATGTTAGAACCTATATATATCTCCCATTAGTTTACATGTTGCAAAATAAAAATACATGACATCATATTTATATTTTGCATAGAATTATATTATAACAGATCATCATGATCATAAAATATAATGATACAAAGAATTACATGTAAACTCAACATTTTTGTCATTGCTATGTTTTTGAATGAAAATTACGCTTTACAGTTGAGTAGGGGTTTAAGTGGTATTTTTCTCTTTTACCTTGATCGCTATCAAAGAGGAGTAAATAATATTTAAAGCGAATTTCACTAATTAGATTTTCATATGGACTTTTATGTAAATATAGGCTCTTTCGGTTTCATTATAACGATATTCACAATTTCACATGCTTGAACAGTCCCACACATCTTTAATATACAATATCATAATGAAATGGTTAAAATACTCGGAATGGCGTATCTATTTTATATAATTATTGTTAAATTCAAATCTGTGATTCTGTTAGAGGGGCCCACATCGTTAAAAAATACAAATAAGGCAGCTGGTTGAACTTTGTGTTTCAGGGGTTAAAGAGATCATGTTGCTTATGTGGGAGCCACAACATTTTCTTTGGTATGGGCTTGGGCATGCAAGATAAATGAATGTTGTGGGGTCCAAGGTAATACAAAATTTTAAAAGAAGACCGTCCTAATTTGGAGTCCGGCTACAAAAGGGAGTTGGGCTACACAAGTAGTACATCACTTCTCCCATGATAGATAGAAAGATATAATCTCAGGAAAAGGGGAAAATTTAGAGATCTTTCTGAAGTGCAAGTCTATGTGGCTCCTTGTCATTGTGCCCAAGAGATGAATGCAGTTTTTCTATAATGTATCTCATCATCTAACCTCTTTGTCTAGAGTGTTTCTAATCCAAGGGAAATTCTAGGTTGCATAGCTCAAGTGTATGACCAAGTGTACCTACCAGTGCCAGCCACTTGGCTGCTTTGCAGTTGAGGATCCTCATGTGCTGACGGTTTCTTTGTCCAGGAATTTGACGCGGCCTCCCGGCTGGCTGCTCATCATGAAAGTCTGTCTTTTGTTTCATGAAGATGCCTTGGCGTCTTGCTGATCTGAAGCCAACTCTACTTTGATGGGAAAAGAATTATATGATGATAATTCATGATTATGATGACTATTATGGCAATATAGATCAGATGATTTTTATTTTAATACTGAATAGTATATAAAATACAAATTTCTTTTGACCTTATTCATGCATATTACATTGAGAGGACCATAACAGCAACATCATTCTGTTTAGAGAAACATATGTAACATATGCTTGAGATCACGGTTTTTAATATGGAATTTAAGATCATATTAGATAGCGGTCTACTAGTACTAGAAAATGTATCAGGGAAAATTTCGGACCTATATCTTTATGCATATGCATGCATTATGTAAAATTTATGGGTAGTTTTACTATCGTAGACATTCTAGGACGAAAGTATTATGCCCTACATTTTATTGGGGAAGACATGTAGATGATCCATATTTGTGCCATCAACTGAAATCTAAAACACAAAAAATGCAGAAGCTGTAGGAAATTGAATAAGAATGACCAGCTGGCTAATCAGAAATTTCGAAGATCATAGGAAGACTGGGATCATTACTGTAAATCCATTGATCCTGGTTACAGTTAAAAAAGATTCTGACAATATGAAAAGTTGAAGCAGATAACAAGTCTATATTATAAAACAGCCTCCCCCCCCTCTCAAATCTTAAATAATGGAGAAGAGTTCTGATAGCAAGAAAACTGAGAGAGAACAGAAATCACAAATGATTTGAGGCTAATTATTAGAAACGATTCAAAATTCTTATGGTCCTACATTAAACTTGATCTAAATAAAAAGTTATTCATAATAATTCTTTTTTTTCAACCACTAAAAATCTATAGAAGAAGGTAACTCCATTGAGAAACCTTAGGCCAACTGTCTTCGATTTAAGCAGCTCTTTGTTGATCAAGGTTATTATTTTTGTATCTGGTGCATGTTCCATATGGATAGTGGTTATCGGCGTTATATCTAGGGTATATAAAATTTATGATAGGTTCTTAAATTTCATCCATAAAATAATTTTAGTTGAACCTTTTGTTGTATCATTTGCCCTGAACTTTTGTGATGCTTCACATCCCATCACTTATGCTGCTCTTAAGTGGATATGTTATTCACAGATTATTAAAAGAGTTACCTGACTTGCATGTGCATTTCTACTGAGGCCCAATTACATCTATATTTTGATATTTTCATTTTATTTTTGTTTATTATTTTGTTCTCATCTATGTTGCAGCATGAAAACATCGTAACTCACACTGCAACTTGCAGCAGCCTGAATTTTATGAAATGAAATGCGATACATTAGATAGGGCATATGCTGCAAATTGCAAGTTTGTTCTACCATAATGATCGCACCATTTACATATATACCTTTAATTAGGCTAAGAAATTGTATCATCTGATGCAGGGATTAAAGTTATAGCGGCTGATGCTGCACTCAAAGCAGAGGAGAACAGACTAAGAATATACAGTGACGTGGCCAAAGGGACCCCTAATATCCCTCACAAGGTTCTCTCTCACTTGTTTTAAATTCATATTTCTGATTTTGCATGAAATTCATGTTATCTGTGTCCTACTTTATTTTCATATACTTGAACTCTCTTAATCATTAGTGTTAAATATGATTGTTGGTAGTTACATGGCCTTGTAAGGTTGGGGTCTGAAAGGCAAAACCTCACTTGTTTCCTTTCTACATGCTCATCAACAGGACATGTGTTTGATGTGCATGTGCTAATTTTTTACGAAGACTTCGATGATTCCTTTCCATTTTCTTTAAATATTGTTTCAACCGTTGTATAACCCATACTAAGAAAAAAGAACTCATGCTTATTGCCAGGATTTCGAAAAATATGGACGGAAGATGTTTAGGATTGCAAGTCAAATAACTGGGACCCTTGATGCTGTCAGGTACGGTATTAATTTCATTTTTGCTGACCAAATATATTATTTGTTCATCTGTCTTCATGCCTTTATTTATAACAGAATAATTGTTGGAAGATAGCGACTGATAGGATCATATTATTTATACTATAAATTGCTTTCCTGCCACCCAAACCTATTTAAGCCTGCTGTCATATCTTAGCTTGAGTTGCAATTTTTTTCCAAGTTTCTAAGTATAACATACTCCTTCTCTTTGTTTATACAGATCTAAAGCACATGAGTTTATAAGCACGATTAATGACTCTATATTCCCTCGTCCTATCTCCAGCTTGATCTTTGCACAAAAGGTAATTCGCTATTGTTGATCCACATTGCTTACTGGTTTACATTGTATTTTTCTTACTCCCCAAGGTGGAGCTTCTATGTTCTGTTCAATATCATAAAAAGAACACATCTTTTAGACCAAAAATTGTGACGGTGCTTCCAGTTTCTTTCTTATACCTTTCCAACTCAAACTTCTACCTTTTTGCAATTTATATTTAAATTAGTATGCCGAGAATGTGATGTGGAACAAGCTATGTGCACGCGTTCAAATCCATTATGGAGATCGAAGCAAGTTTTACACACACAGGATTTCAATCATACAAGAAGTCTCAATTATTTTAGGTTTCTTTGAGTGTTGTATTATTTTTAGAATTCATTTTTTGGTTTCTTTTAGATTTAGAATTAGTTTAGGAGTTTTTGTGTTCGAGTTAAATTAGAATTTGTAGTTTCCTTTTATTTGAAGTTATAATTCGAGTCTCTTTTGTACCCTTATTTATAGAAGGAAAATTTTAGAATTCTAATATCATTATTTTTCTTAAGCTTCAGGATTTTTTTTTTCATATAGAAAGGATGTATGTTCTTTTGATTGTAATAGATAATAATTGAATAGTGTAAAGAGAATTGAGATCGAAAGAGTTTTAGTGGTTTGCGATGAAACCTCATTTCTTTTTTAAATCTCTTTACATGCAACGTTCTTAGAGTGGGTGGATGATTTGCCTCGGCGTAGGGGCCGAACTGTTATCCCTCTATATTTTTTATTTTAGAACATCTTAATTTTAGTCTTCCAAATCCCACCATAAAACTCTAGATCTTAAACCCTTCCGCTTTCATGCTACCATTCAGAATGTCTTGTGTATTTCATCAATAGCCCTGTATTTTCCCCAAAAGTTTATGTAGATATCTTCCAAAAAGTAATTCTAAATGGTGAATTACAAGAATCTTTGCAGTATGCAAAAGAAAGAGAGGGATACTAGTTGAAGAAATATTAATGAAGCGTTGATTGCCATAGAGTAATGTGTAGATAGCCTTCTAAACCTTTGTGAAAGGGTATCCATCGCTTTGGTACAAATCCATGGTTAATCAGACATAACAAGTCATGATAACAACTCTTTGCAAGGTTACACAAAACGAGATGTGTATACAACATTTTGCTGAACATAAACTAAAGATTAAGAGTATTGGTAGACTTTGACCTGGACTTTATGAAAGAGAAAAGAAGAACGTACATAAGTTTCTACTTCACTTTTACACATTAGCCTATATCTTCTAATGTATTCTGTAACTCTCTCCCGCAATCTAAAGTATGCATATCATGCATTAACATCTTGAAAAAATTAATTGAACCATCCAAACTGTTTTGTCAGCTAATCTGCTAACTGATTAGCTTATGGTACATGTCTTGGTTTGATGATTTTGTCTTCAGCCACCTTCCATTGGACAAGGTGGTAGTTTATTTCCATGTGCTTGGTTCCCTTATGACATGGTTGTTTGCAAAGGGAATGTCACCATTGTAACAGATTAACAATACAATCCTTTTAACTTTGAAAATTTAATTCATTGGGAATTCATTGCCGATCTGTTAGCACTCCTACCTTTGAATGTCTAGCATATACTTCTAAGAAATAGAGCTCCATTTTTTGGACATAGCACATCAATGCCCAAGAATTATCACAAATGTCCAAGGTTCTTTTGAAACCTTTGCGACATGTATAAATTGACATGATTAATCCCTTTTGCATCATTTTAACAACAGTGTTATCCACATAGTGTAGGTAGAAGAAAATAGAGCTATTTGAGTAGCTCAATCTCCTTACAAGTTACAACTACATTGGGTTGCCTAAACCAAACCTTAGATGACTATTTCAAACCATGAGTATTTTCAGTTTACATACATTCATCACTCCCTCTGACCAACAAATGTAGGAGTTTGTTCATATTTACCTCCTCATCAAAGATGCCATATTTACCTTATCAAGAACATCATGAAGAGATGCATTATTGATGTCTAGTTGATGCATAGTCCAAGAGCGGCTGCAAGAAAAAATGAGAACCCCACGACATCTTGGGGACAATACGGACAATATCTGTATTCATAGTTACCTAGATAAGTTGCATTCAACTTCAAATAACTATTAACACATTGCAAAACATTTTCAATTTCGTCAAGAATAAAAACACGAATTCATCGAATGCGATACTTTCAAAATATGATTATAGGTTAATAAGTTTAGGAAGATCATTCAAGGCAGGTCGGCGAGTTGAACTCAGATATACAAAAGATTTTATAATCTTGAACTAGGATGCGGTCATTGCACAAGTACATGAAAATAAAAAAATGAGGTTGTCAAATTCAACACTGAGTGTAAATCTAGTGGCATCCCTATTTATAACTAGGTGTTTGATTTCGTTGGATTTGATTAATTTAAAAATCAAACATTATAATGCAACAATCCACCAAGGTTCATTTTCAATTAAAATAATGTACTAAAATTTTAGCAAACTAAAAAAGATCTCACCGAGATATAGAGCCTCCGAGGAACTGGGAGATCTGGTCAGACAAAAAACGGAAAAATCTTCATCTTTGTCCAACTGAAAAATATTTAAACAAAGGAAAGTAATATAAGAGAAAAGCTTACCAGAGCCCCTTGCCTTTTCATCGCATGCCGTTGCCTGGACGCTGCCCGTTGTCATTGCTGCTATCTGCTGGTGGAGGCTCGTGCTCAAAGAACAAGAGTGAGTTAGCGAATTAGGGCTCGATATTGAGCCCTAACACCTCCATATCTTTTAGGTCATTGGGTCATAGATTGGGTCAGAAACGCAACTTTGTTTGGCTTATTTAAAACTAATAAGAAAACAAATATTGATTGATACTTTAGGATGATCAACTGAAATATTGGTTAAAATATTGACCAATACCTGCCGAAAACGCCACATGCCTTGAAAACTCAAGGCGTGGGGCTTTTAGGTAAAATCCCAATAAATTGACTAACTTGGTCGATGTATATTGGTGATCTTTAGAACACTGTGAAACATGACTAATCGAAGTAGCATCCTCGGTAGGAGTTATCTCTTCATAATTCTTGATAAAGCTTCTTCTTTTTTGTTTGTCGTACGTCTTTGACCTTCTTCGCTTTTGCTGCGTCGTCCTTCTTTGTCTCTTTCTTATAATATGCCTTCATTTACTTTTTATTGCTTGTTGTGAGCTACATTACCTGTAGACAGTAGGCAACATCTGCAATAGCCAGAACCATCAGCAGGTATCATCGGCTTCTGGTATTCACTTCATGCAAAGAAAAAAAAGGAAAAACATAAAAAAGAGGAAGAATATAAGAATTAGTCATCGTGTTTAGGGTCTTTATTGAATTCATTGTCCTCGGATTCGTTTTTGCTTCAGCGTAGGAGACGAGACACGGGGAGGATAAGGGACAAGAGATGGACATGAACTATAAGTTAAGAATATGGTATTGTCCTTTCTACATCTGATATGATTGTTAGCTATGATTATTGGTTTATGATTGAGAAGTAATGTAACTTTGTTTAAGACTTATTTTTGGTATTCTGGTAGCTCGGTTAGTTACTTCTGGTTGCTGTTGTTACTTGTTTTGAACTTGCATTAGTTTTGATGTTGTGTTTATAGAGGTATCTCTTTATTCTTATAGCTTTATTTTTCTAGTTTAGAGTGCTATGTAACATATGTTTTACCTTATGTTATGTTTAATTATTTAGGTTTCTATGTTTGTGTTTTTGTAGTTCTCAGAGTGCCGTTAGTTTTTGCAAGTCTCATTACCACATATTTACCAATCTTACTTCTTAAAGTTAATAGAGTGACGATTTCATTTTCTTCTAGCTGCATTCTTCTAGCTTGACTTATTTCATTTTCTTTCATTTACAGGTTGTGTCCTTCTGTGAAACCCCAAGGGGAACTGATGACCGATTTGCTTTTGCTTGTGCCCGTGTTATTCTCCTTGTTTCATCCCAGGTATTTTACTCGAATCAACTCATTATGCACATTTTGATTTACCACTATTACTATAATCGAAAATTCTTTGATGCTATATTTATCAATTCTCCATTATTAGATTGGTATGTTACAACCATGTAGAGTGTGGCCAATACTTTTAGAAGTAAAATGGCGACAGAGGGGTGAGAAAGTGATACATTGCTTTAGGCAAGAGTTGTGAAAAGAGGCAGCTATCATTAGGCTAAGCTATCATGTTTAAAAGTTACGATGGTAATATTTATAAACACAAATACGATGTAGTTATATAAGTATCTGATGATTCATTTTTCAATAAATGATGATGAATTGTTCAAAAGGACAATAATTGTGATGTCAATTTGGAACAAGAATATAATGCACGACCTTTTTTAATATCTGCATCAAATGCCATGCGTTGGCATGATTGATTCAGCTACAGATTACACCAAAGCAACTAAGCATCAATGTTATCCAATGCACCTGGCACCCCCTAAGCATTCTATTTTCTATCAAGTTTTTAATTTTGTATTTATCTTCTCTTCTTCCTCACCTCTTCTTCCTTCTCCTTTTGTCCTTGCTGTAGCTGCTGCTGCTGCTGCATGGTCGCAGCAGTTGCAGCATCGGCTGTTTCTGGAGCCTATTAAGAAGAAGAAAAATGATGACACCCTCGCGCCGTCATGCTTTTCCACTTGCCACCACTCCAGGCCGCCGCCTCCTTTGCCTCGTCACAGGATGAGAGAGAGAGAGGGAGAGAGAGAGAGGGAGAGAGAGACATTTGGCTTAGGGACGAGCCCTAACCCAACGATATGAACCAAGTTGGGTTTGGACCCGCTTCATTTGACCTAAACCCCAAATTTCTTTCTCGCCTTTGTTGCTTCATATGCTTAGGGGTTTTAAAAGGGAAGACACCTACTCTAATAATCGTAATTGGCTGTTTTGGTTCACATTTCAGACCTGACATACCCGGGCAGGAACACACTAATTTAGGTCTTTGCTTAAGGTTTCGACTTTCAAACAATTCTGGGTTATGGTTTTTGATCCATTAGGCCTTTGCAACGAAAAAAGGAAGCCGTAAGGAAAAAAGAAATCAGACTTCACCCCTGATTTGATGGGACTCACATCTTAGATGCAACATCACACTAGAGTTGGAGAGTTGGATCTCATATCCAAATGATTAGCCATTCATAGACATAACAGAGGCGAAACCCTTTTTTGGTTAGATAATTGGTTTAGGATTGTTAGAGAATTGGTTTAGGGGCTATTTTAGAAAAGAAACGTATTCAAATAATATGAAACAAGATTGTTTTGGTTCAGATTTCTGATAGGTACAAATCCATACAGAAATAAACTTAGGGCTTTAATTAGAATTTCAAGCCGTTTAGATTTATGGGTTGATTTGTTAGGATTAAACAAAACGAAGAAAACAACGAGAAAAAGGAAAAAGAAAAACAAGGCTTCCCACCTAATTTTGTGGGCTTCAAATCCTAGATGGGGCATCACACCAGAATTGGATGTCACATCCAAATTGTTGGCTAGTCATATGCATACAGAAGTTATTTCCAAAGCAAAAACTATTTTCAATTTAATAATTCGGTCCCACTAGTAGCCGGAGACAACGGGAATAATTTTATACGGCTAGAATTACAAAATTACAGAGGTATTCTTGAAATGAAAATTACTCCAAACAACCTTAAAAATCACAAAAAATCTCTTAAAATAAAAGAAGAAACTAAGCACAATAGTTAACTATTGATTAAAAACTAACACTTTTTTGAATTAGAAAAGGGAATTTAGGAACTAAGTTAGAGAGATAATCCTCTTCACTTATTAGTGTCACACACATATACCGAGCATAAAATGGGTACTGGTTTACAACCAAACACCATATTACCTAATAATACATAAATATAAGTTCTAACACACTCTCAAGCTGGAGCATAAATGTATATTATATCCAGCTTGCTTAATAAAGATGAGAAAATCTTAAGAGAAACAACTTTGGTGAACACATCTGCCCATTGTTTTGACGAAGGAATGAATCGAATGCAAATTAAATTCTCACTAATATTATCTAGGACAATATGTCTTATGATCTCTATATGTTTGGTCCTCCCATGAAACACATGATTATTGGTAATATAAATTGCAATCCCATTATCACAAAACATAGATATTGGTCCATCCTCCTAGAGTTCAAGTTTCCACATAAGAGTCTTCAATCATATCATCCCATGTGCAATGTAAGCCATTTCTTTATACTTAACATATGTACTTAAGCAGTACACTACACTCTGCTTCTTAGTTCTATAGGTGGCAATATTAACTCAAATGTAGATACACTAACTAGACATAGATTTTTCCTCTATTTTCTATTACATAGCTACTTCAATCTTCAAGTTTTCATGTCTCTTATACAATAATTCTTTACAAGGTGATCATTTAATATAAGCCAAGATATGGAAGCAACTTCCCTACGGTTCTTCTGTGGTGTATATGGATAAATGGACTTGCTAGTCCAACATCAAAGGGAATGTCTCGCATGGTAATTGTGAGATAGATGGAATATAAAGAAATTCTCAATGACAACATTTTGGACAAATGATAATTAACTGATATATGTTTGGTTCTCTCTTAAAACATATAATTATTGACAATATAAATTGGAGCATGGTTTTTGCAAGATATAGACATTGGTCCATCCTCATGGAACCCAAGTTGTCAACACGGGTCTTTAACTATATCACCTCACATGCAGTGTGAGCGTTTTTCTATACTCAGTCTTACCATTCAAGTAGGACATTACACTCTGCTTCTTACTTCTTTAAGTGATAAGATTACCTTCAATATAAATACAGTAGCCAGAGGTATATTTCCTATAGCTCTTTTCCCATGCATATCTAGAGTATACGAAGGCTTCCATCCTCACGTGTCCATGTTTCTTGTACAATAAAGCTTTACGAGGTGATCCTTTGATGTAAGTCATGATATGCAAAGTAGCTTGCTAGTGGATTGTCCATGGCCAATGGTGTGGCAACGATTTTTTGGCAGGTGGGCTAAGATTGTTGTATGAAAAATCAGTATTCATAATTTTGAAAAAATGTTGTTGCCGATCTTTCTTCCTTTACAATAAAGAGAAAAAATTAGAGTAGTATATAAATTTAAATGCAGAAAGAACCATCAAATTTGCACACACACATGCTATCATTTCCAAATAAGAAAATTAATCAATAGATCTCGACTCTAATTTCTAGTACTATTTATATATGATGAAGGGGCATAAGTTAAAAGCTTACATTGTTAATGGAGTTTTCAGAGTGTGCTGCTTCTTTCGTCTTTTGCTGTTTTTCCTTCTCTTCTGGCTCTATCCTCCTTTTTCTTTGGATTCTTTTTTTGGGTTTCGAGATATCTCATCTGTGTGCTTTAACATTAAAGAAGGAACAAAAAAGGAAAAAGGGTTCATGTGCCCCTAACCTTTGGTCTTCACAAATTGATATGCGGCTTTTTAATACCAAAAAGTTGGGTTTTGGATACGATCCATAAGAAATAATATTATTTATTAATTTCCTAATAACTATCATGTCATTATAACCGGGCATTTGTCTATCTTTACTTTTTGCTATCTTTTTAGCTAAGATTATGATTTTGAAAACTTAATTGATGGAGTTGATATCTCCATTACTAATCTTAATTGGCTTCTTATTACAAGGCATGTGCGAGATCAAGCAACGTCCTATTGACATGCATGATATTCATGCTATGCAGTTAAGTCGATGAGTCGGCAACGAGTCGGCCAAGTACCGACTCATGACTAGTCGAACGAGTCGACGATTAGTCGACGACTAGTCGCACCCAGATGTTAACATATTTTATTTCATGTAACAGATGTTGCTTCTTTTTTTAGGTTTGTACTGGGCATATAATTTTCCAGCTTAGATAAATTCTTTGAAAATTCACAATTTTTTAATCTTTTTCATGCATATTATTGCGGATACTGTCATATTAGAGTTCAATCAGTATACACCTGGTTCACGATGGAGGTGAACAACCATCAGTCGAAAGGATCATAGGGAAGCAGGCAATGAGACAGTTGAATTCATGGCAGAATCAGGAAACTATACGCCAAAAATGAGATCTCTACATGAAAACGGATGTGGCTAGACATAGTTTTAGAGTGAACATTTTCTAGAGTTCATTACTGATGGTCATCTGGTGAAAATCTCTTGGTGGAGAGAGTTTCAAGGCCTTCTTGGCTTCCTCTTGAAATTCAACTCGATCCATTGTGAATATTTTGATTACCACGAAGTTAGAACATGAGACAAACAATTTTCCCTCTTATATTTTGATTGTAGAAATATGCTGAAAAAGTCGGCCTAAGTCGGACCAAAAGTCGGACCAAGTCGGTCAAAAAGTCGGACCAAGTTGACGCCTAGTCGGTGTCCGACTCACCTCCCGACTTTTGAAAATTTTCAAGTCGTTCATCCACCGACTCTCGACTAGTCGGCGACTAATCGGCGACTAGTCGACGCCTCGATAGCATAGTATTCATGGATGCCTTAGATGCCTTATTAACAAGTATAAAGATATTGGGATTTTAGGTAGGTCAAGTGTGTAACCTTGATCAAGCTTAAATCCACCACTGCACGTGGTTTATGTATAAATTGACTCACTAGTCCAATAGCAAAGGTAATGTATGACATGTTACTAATAAAGCTTAGTCTACCAATCAATCTTCTAAATCACGAAACATCAAATATCTTTCCAATCTCATCCCATAGATCAACTTCAGTATCCATCAGGAGTGCTCATAGGTTTGCACCCACGTAACCCATTCTCTGGTAACAAGTTCAAAGCATACTTTTGTAAGAAAACGACCTTGTTATATGTAATTGCAATCCTAAGAAAAAAATCTAGGCTTCCATGTCTTTATTTACAAAATGCTCTTTAAGACACTCCTTTGTATGCTCAATACCAACATCACTCTTAGTCAGAACAATAT
This sequence comes from Scilla litardierei, assembly GCA_030789695.1. Lineage (NCBI taxonomy): Eukaryota > Viridiplantae > Streptophyta > Magnoliopsida > Asparagales > Asparagaceae > Scilla > Scilla litardierei. The sequence goes on from JAULAV010005404.1 coordinate 22,241, forward strand.
CAACATATATATCCAGTACTATTGATCCCAATGAACTGTGATGAAAGAAAACCGAATGGTCGGGTAACATTGACTAAAACTAACTCATATAATAATTTTGCTAAATTTATCAAACCACGCCTATAGACTATGCTTTAGGTCATAGATTGCCTTCTTGAGCTTGCACATCATATTCCACCATCTTTTGCAACATATTATAGACCTTGTTAAGCTCACCATACAGGAAGGCATTTTTAACGTCTGACTAAAACATTGCTATTGTTGGTTCACATCCAAATAGAAAATGAGTCGAATAAGTCTGGCTAAAGGATAGAGCCTCAAGATAGTCTACTTAATATGCGTATGTAAATCCATTTGTAACCAGATGAACCTTGTACTTGTCCATATTACCCACCAAAATGATATTTTATTGTGAGAACCTAACGATATTGTATAATATACCGTCCTGAAGGTGCACAAACTAAATTCCATGTCTTTCAAGAAAATACATCATCCATCTCCTGATTCATAGTTTGTTGCTAAACTGGATGCATTAAGGCTTCCTAATAAGTATGTGTGCGAATGCATCAGGTTTGGACCGGACTCATATAATACTAAGCCTGATCTATTTATTTATTGGGCTTAATTTCTAAACAAGAGTTTGTTTCAAAATAGATAACCTGGATTTGGCTTTAACCGAACCTATATTTTTAAATAATAAGTAAATAAAATTTAACATTATACACAATTTTTTAAATTATTGTAAAAGCCCATATTTCTTTTTGGCCCATATTCCTCTCATCTTTCTCTTTCTCTTGATCTTGATCTCTCTCGATCGCTCTCTCCCCCACATCGGCGATGAATCGACTCTCTCAATCTCTCTCTCTCTCTCTGTCCTTTGTTTCCTTCGACAAGAACGAATGTACACTCAACCCAATGCCCCCTCTTCGCTCCACCTCACAGATACGCGTCACGGCCTCATCGTCTCTTCACACCCTAAATTTCTAGGGTTTCAACACGAAATCCTCTTGTTCCGATGCTGATTGTATTCGTGGTGATTCCACGGTTCTTTTACTCCTTTTCTGAGGTCCACAACTCTCCTTTTCACTTTATAAAACACCGGGTAAGTTTAGGATTTTGGTTTTTACACGAAAAATCATTTTCAAAAGAAAGTTCTTGTTTTCTCTCTTGCTCGAGATCGGATTTGGTGTTAGATTGCACTAGCAGCTTTAGCCACCCAAGGCAAGGCTCGAGTTCATCGACAGTCTTCAATTTTTGGTAAATCACTCAAATTCTTGAGTTTTCGGTCTTAAATGTTTTCATTTGCTTGCGATGATAATTCTGAGTGAGACTCGGTTATCTCCAGGGCTTAGCGACGACCCCCGCTGCCCCCCTTGCTGTGACTGTCCTGTCTTGGCCGTGATTGAATGGGGTTTGCCCCCTAGCTGTGACTTGTCTTGGTCAAATTTTGCCATTGTCGTGGCTTTCCCTTGTCCCTGCCATGACTGACTTAGGCCCGGAGCATTTGGCTGTGACCTACTATGGGGTTTGATCCCTTGTCGTGACTGTTAGGGCTCCTTTTCCCTTCAATGTGACATGTCTTTGGTTCTATCCCCTCGCCGTGACTTCCCTTGACCTGTGGTGACCTTAACCCTTGGCCGTGACTTTGGTGTGTGGTTGGTTGGTTGTTTTGGCCCTTGCCGTCAGATATTTGTTTGTTTATTATGCATACTAGTAGTGTTGGTTATTCAGGATAAAGATGGAACTTGGGCATGTACCGTAATGATAAATTTAGAATACCCTATAATTGTAAATGAGGGTTTGGCCACTTAAGGCCGTTGAAATCGTAGGTTCACTGCCTGATTGGATCATAAGGATATTGTCCAAAAGATTATAATTCAACACATGTGGGATCATAGATTACTGCCTGAAGGATCATCTAAAAAACCGCGGACACATGGTTATGACCCGTAAAACGATCGATGATGTGAATCCTTTGAGATCACCACAGTTGTCCCTCCCCAATTATCCATCCACTAGGTTTCTAGTTGCTGCATTGTTCACATCCAGATTAGCTTGTTTAATAATCTAGTATGCTTATACTAATTCATTTGTTACTTACCACTCATGTGCTTCATGTTGTATATTTAAATTAGTATAATGCATGTATACTTCATGTTATATGTTTTAAACTAGTTTAACACCTATTGCATGCTAAATTTTTCATTGGTTCTATTGTTACATGCCACGTATGCCTTAGTTTTAATGATTATAGCGCATCTTACACAGTTTTTCATCACATTGAAAAATATTGATATGTTGAATGTGCTATGAGAACTAAATGAAATTGGAATATCATTGGAATATACTGTTACCGTCTTGTTGAAATGCACTTGTTAAAATAGCTTGAGAGAATAGATTCTTGAAAACCTGATGGATCTGAAATGACATAGCACACCAATATATGAACTAGTTTCAATGTGACTCTAAACCTGACCAAAAGATTACTTCTTGAATCATGTTTTAAATAAATAAATATTACCAACTTAGAACTACACATGGACTATATCACCGAAACACTGAGAGATATAAATTTGACAAACACTTGACACTTCAGACTCACTGGGTTTTATGGTAAATCATATTAGTGAGGGTGTTGGAGCGACTGGAGCCATGCTTCTATTGACATGACCGCATCAGGTGTTCCAACCGTGTTACATCATGAATCCGATGGATCCCTATTGGTATCGTCAGACTTAATTGTTGAGTCCCACCCTGTTACTCTTTTGGACTCATGACCCTTATGTTCTTACTTTGGGCCTGGCCCGAGTGAGCATCCACGTGGTACGAGGTGGACTCCTGGTTACTTACTGTATTCTCCAATATGATTCACAGCACAGGATTGGTATAATTGATAAGACCATGATTGTACAACATTTTTGTTAGTATGTGGATAGTATGATATATACGATTTTGTAAACTTGCAAATATATATAAATGAAATTTTTCTTAATCATTTTTTATGTATATCTGCTTGTGTCTAGATTGTTTTCACTGGTTAATTACAGAACCTGTCATTCTTTGCGAAATATGCTGCGACCCCGGGTTGCGGGGCGTGACAATAACTAAGCGAAGAATATATTAAAACATGTATCAAGGAAAAGGTTCTATGCTGGGCTTTGATGAAGAAGGACGATCCATTTAAAGCATGTTACTCTAATTCAAGACATGTATCAAGGAGTAGTCTTTAATGTGAAGATTTGTAACATAATTTTTATCACCATTGGGGTACATTAAGACTCGACTCTGAGTCATTTTTGCTACTGTGGATTAGCTTACTAGGCATATTTAAGATGAGATGATTTTGTGTATATTATTTACAGATGATATTGTTTTGATAAGTGAGATAAAAATGGTGTGTTACTGACTTAATAAGAACATGAGCAAGTACATAGAATGTAAGTTTAATAGAGTGAGACATGAAGATCATATCGTGGTGAAGTTAGATGAGAAAGTATATCTGTAAGCAAGTAAATAAATTAAGTATCTCAGATCGGTTATATATAAAGATGCAGTGATTACGTCAGATGTTGATCATATAATTAAACTATGATGATTGTAGCTGAGAGGCATTGTAGGTGTGTTGTTTGATCGACCTGTATCATTACAATTAAATGGTAAATTTTATAGGATATCGTTAGACCGGCTTTGTTATATAGTACAAAGTGATGGGTCATTACCAAGAAGCATAAACATAGCATGAATGTGTGACAAAGATGCATATGTTACTGTAGATGTGTAGAACCATCAGAAAAGATATAATAAGAAATGAGGATATCTAACAGAAAATAGGTATGGTCAATATAGAGGACAAGGTGAGAGAACACCACTTGAGATGGTTAAGTCATATACACCAAAAACCTTTGTATGCACTAGTTAGAAATATAAAACATATGAATATTGAGATCAAGAGAAAGAAAGGTAGACTGAAAAAGATATGGATGAAAGTGATAAGAATGGATATGAAAGATCTTGTTTTGATAGAAGAGAAAGCTTTAGATTGTAATGCATGGAAACCAAGTATCCAACTTCATGATGATCTGATGCTAAGGAGCAGCCTGAAATGTCTAAACTTACTTTTTTGCTATTCCTTTTCATAACCTACTGATAAATTGAAATCAAGCAATATTAGTTAAATAACCCTTTTTTTGCCTTATGATGTTGCGGAGCAAAAAGAGATGACGTTTTTTGAGGAATTGGCATCACATGCCCATTTTCTATTGTAATTTGTATGGGTCATCAAACAAATAAGGAAATATATCAACTAGACAATCAAACCTCTAGTAGTTTGTGTGAACTTTTGCCTTCTCAGATAAAAGTTTATCCTGGATATAAGTTCATCTGATGAACATTTATATGAAATCGTGGATACTGGCATCTTCAGACAGTCATGTTTCATGTTGCAATGTCTGCTTGTGTCTCCTTTGTTAAGTAGGCGCGTTCTAGTATTTTTTGTGAACATGTACTAGGTTATTTTTGAAAATTTTCCTTTAACTTCTCGAGGTACTTTTTTTTGCAATGGAGGCTAATGTCATTGTGACTTAAATGGGGAAATTTTTAGTGTTGCGTACCTTGCATAGTGTTAGTTTCACAATCAAGTGGATTATATGCTTTTATATAATACTTCTTGATGATAGAAAACCGATTATGCTTGCCATTACATATTCTCCAAGGTTTGAAATTTTTGTTACCATCTCAGTTGGCAGTTTGTGGTATCAATATTGGCTGTATAGGAAGTATCAGACAACATGTATTGAAAGCATCAGACTTCACATGTATTGTCTTAGCTTAACATGGCTAGTAGTTGTAGGTAGATATTCATTTTTAGTAAAGTATAAATCTGTTCATAGATTATCTTTATCGTTCAAGGCATTATCTTCTCTTTTTTTCTGGCCCACTCAATCAATGGGAAAATAGTTTAAACCGTGATGTTGACTACTAAATGAGATGTTTGTTGGTCATTATATGGAATAAAATAGAATTTTAAATTTTGGCTATTCAAACCTTGAATCTACACTTATATTAGTTATTATTAATTATTGATGGTATCAGCCAGTTTTTGATTAATCATATCGGCGTGCATGAAATTTGAAACGATATGAGCGGATTGCATAGTGTTAGTTTCACAATCAAGTGGATTACATGCTTATATATAAGACTTCTTGATGATAGAAAACCGATTATGCTTGCCATTACATATTCTCCAAGGTTTGAAATTTTTGTTACCATCTCAGTTGGCAGTTTGTGGTATCATTATTGGCTGTATAGGAAGTATCAGACAACATGTATTGTCTTAGCTTAACATGGCTAGTAGTTGTAGGTAGATATTCATTTTTAGTAAAGTATAAATCTGTTCATAGATCATCTTTATCGTTCAAGGCATTATCTTCTCTTTTTTTCTGGCCCACTCAATCAATGGGAAAATAGTTTAAACCGTGATGTTGACTACTAAATGAGATGTTTGTTGGTCATTATATGGAATAAAATAGAATTTTAAATTTTGGCTATTCAAACCTTGACTCTACACTTATATTAGTTATTATTAAGTATTGATGGTATCAGCCAGTTTTTGATTAATCATATCGGCGTGCGTGAAATTTGAAACGATATGAGCGGTGTGTATGAGTATCAATTGAGATTTCAAACTTTGATACTTATTATGTGACTTGTCTTGAGTAACCAGTTATACTGGTTTTGGGATAATTCAACAGTGGATAAACTGATGAGATCAGTTAATCTGTCAGTTTTAAGGCCTCTCACATGTTTGATACTGCTAGCTGATGACTACATGTGCTATTTTTAGTGAAAATCATGGTTACTAATTCACATGTTGCAACTAAAATTTGTCTAACATATCGCAGTAATTTTTGTGTGCTGGCTTAATGTTACTGTTTCATTCATAATTATTAAATTTTTTAGTGCATGGTAGGGAAATTATAGATGCTAATACAATATTGATTTTATGTCGTCATCACTATGTTCTATATCTGTGCCCAGGTGCGAATGTACAACCTAAAAGAATATCATATATGCTATCATTTTGCAGGCTGAGATTTCTTTTTTCCAATGTTTTTCTAGGTCCCTTCTGTGATGGATTTTGTTCTGGCTGAATTGCACAAGGCTTGTATCTATACAGTTCCGAAACATCTCCATCCTTCAAATGTGAGTCCATAACCTTGGCGGTGAGCTTAGTCATTTCCTTTCAGTGCTTATGGCCTTGTACTCAATTATTTTTCTTAACCCCGTCTTAAATATGAATGTTCTTTGGTCTAATGACATAACATTAGCCATACAGATTCTGTCCAAAATAAGATGGTTATAGCTCTATAATCTTCTTGAATGCATCACTGTCCTAGAAAGTTGAATTTTAATCAATCAAGGCCTTCTATCACTGCCCTTGAAAGTTGAATTCTAATCAAGGCCTTCGAGCATCCTGTCTGATTTTGTGCTGGCAAGTGGGTGGGTACCCTATTGGGTAGGCTTACATGCATTATTATATGTGATGCCATGTGTTTTTACGTCCCCACTGAAAGAAAGGCTTCTTACTATCCAGGGCCCTTTATCATAACTTATCTTCCGCAAGTGTGGCATGTGTGGATCCGGCCAATTTATCACTATTGGGAAAAGTGAAACCTTAAGCAATCACATTAATCATTTTGTCAATAGGTAGTCCATGTGGGTTGGTAGGGGTTTGGGTTTGTGTATTGTTATTGTTGTGGAGGTTGGTGTGTTTATTTCCTTCGGTCTTATTGCAGCATCAGAATACTCGGCCTAATCCAATTGCTAAATTGTTCTGCTAGACTGCTAGCCTATGTGGTCCTGCGCTGTCATGAACTAGCTCTAGTTAGCGACCAATTCCACGTCTTTCTTCACAGTTCTATGCAATAGGATGCTGCAACGGCCATTGAGAGAAGTGGCTTTGATTTTATTACATTGGTTGGATGGACATTAGCACTGATTTACACCACACAGATGAACAAAAACAGTTGAGGAGAATCAGACCTCCTCAGATATAAATCAATTCACTATCAACAACTTACATGCAAGTATCTTTTGAATGCATCTCTAGCTAATGGTACATGTATGAATGACACCCAAACTTAGATTCACATTCCTCTGGTGGCGAATGGACAAGTAATCACTTGTGCCGAACGGGAAATGTGATAGTAACCTCTAGGGTACGGTGGAAGAAAAATATGATTTTTATGAATAATAAGAGGAATACAAGGATATGTGGCCTCAATTCGAGAGGAGGACTAGTCTCCTAGCTTTTGATTCGAGATAAAAGACCAACTCTCGCAAGATCTACTCTACTATACTCCTAATCTCGTTTCTTCTTCTCCCAAATTCAACTTCCCCCACCGCCCTAACCGCACCTCCTACGTATAGTGGACTGATTTGTCCAGAATTACAAAAAATGCCCCCTAAAGACCAAAATTACAAGTTTGCCACTCGAACATCAATTCTAACAAAATGTTACGAGAAAAGTCTGTCAGACAAGTATCAATATGAATCGCTTTTAGCACATCAATTTTGTGTCCCTCTGTTTCAGTTGAAGTTAGGTATACTGTCATGTCTCACATTATTGGAGCATAACTTTATATGCATCTTTATTGGAATACGAGTTTCGGGATGAATGACTTTCAATCATTGAAGCTCCTAAACACCGATTTCCCTGGACCATAACGAGGCAAGTCTTCACATTAGACTAGCAGCTTCGAATTTTTGCGTTCATCTTCTAGTGGCCGGCTATCATAAACCATGATTTGAGAGAAAATTAGCATTAATTGTCTTGGCGGCCTCCAAATTAATATTTGCACAATCCTGTGTACTTATGCATCCATGGGTTGCCAACAATTGAACCTTTCTTGGACTCTTCATGCACCTAGTTCCCTCATGTACACATAGTTTGCAAGCAGTTGACCTTTTGTGTGCATAAAATGTTGTGAGCTATGTTCAATTTTGCGTAGATAATTTTGCAACTGGCCTTGTGCTGTATCTTTGAGCTCAGCTTTTTAGTCCACGCTTAGATCATTGTAGCCAGTTTCCAGGCACCTTGCAGGTACTGGTGGTAATGGGTGGGGATAATGACGTAAACCTGTTTACTCTATTTTTAGGGTAACGTAAAGTTTTTTTATCTATTATCTTAGAGTAAAAGTTTCATATCCTAGCCATTCAAAATATAATATAAATAATAACATTAATATTATTAATTGTGTATCACGTAAATTTCACATAGAAATCGAAGCCATGGGCGGTGTGTGATTAAAACCTTTAATATATAATATTAGCACAGAGATCCACTAACTTATTGGTAACAGAGAAAAGTTTAAATTTTTTAAGGTTTGCCCTTCTTCCTCTTGTAGATGTTGTCGGTGTTCTCTCATCTATGGTCTTTCCCGTCTTGCATGTTCCCTCTTTTCTCTCATACTTCCACTTTTCTCGTTCATATCTCTCATTCCATTTCTTCTCTCTTCTCTCCCTCAAGTATAGACCCATCATCTCCCCCTTCGCCAACCTTTACACCGATGATGTTGCCCGTCTTGCATGTGCCCTTAGATTCGCTCTCCCTATCATCTCTCTCTAGTCATGCTTTCATCCTATCTCATACACAACATCAACAAGTAGCTGATGATATGCTTGCAGGTGCATTAGCAATAGCAGAGCAATAGCTGTTTGTTGTTGCTGAATGTGTGAGACAAAAAGTGAGTGATCATGGGAGGTGTAGAGAGGAAGAGAATTTAGGGGAGCTTGCCTGAATGATGACATCGCTGTCGGTGTAGGGGCGGTATGGGAAATGATGGCTTCCTTTGGGAAAGAAAAGGGGAGGCAAAAAAGATGATATAGAGAAAAGAGCAAATAGAGGAGGGAGAGGAGAAAGGAGAGGGAGGGGCGTGAGAGAAGAGGAAGCAAGAGAGGAGAGAGATAGCAATGGCAGGAAACAAAGGAAGAAAAAGGGAAAAATTGAAAAAATGGCTTCTAATTGTTTCCGTTAAGTCTGGGTTTTCAAGCTAATATAGTAGATTATGGGTTTAAGTTAGATATTTTCCATAGTTCAGGAGTCTGAGTGCTATCTACCCTTGTGTGTTTTAGTGCATGTTCACGTGTTTGAGTGAATAGTCTGTTAGTATATATGTTCATGTCTTATGTATAAATTGTACTTAATTAGTACCTATATTTTATTTTTCTTAGCAGTAGTGTTGGTAACTAGTATATAATTTTGAATGGATTGTAGCTTATTTTTCAATATGCTTTTTCATAGCTTATGACTCGGAGGCCCAAAGATAATTTTTCTTATGGTCTTTTCTTCTCTTTTTCTACTGGACAGTTTTTTAGTCAAATGAATTTCATAATTGATGTTACCCTTTACTTCTTTTACTCTGAACACTTAAGAGGGTAATGGACCAGTTTAGTTTGTACTTTGTAGGTATCTTTCCCTGGCAATAGATTGATTGTGATTTTTCTTTAAGATAGTGATTTTCTTAAAGTATTTCACCTATTTACACTGTCTCCGCTATAGGGCAAATGGAAATTTTACTCGTCAGCATACAGTGTAGATCAATTGTAGCTTATAAATTACTTATTAGGGCAAGGATATAGGGTTGGGTATTTAGGGAAGGTTGATATTGAATTAAATGCTATGCCAACACAATTTCCTTCAGAAATTAAGTGAGCATGCAATGAACAAACATAATATGTGGCAAGCATAAGCAAGATCGAGCACAAGAAGCAACCAGGGTAACTGAGAGGTGAGTGAGTGTATATAAAAAAGAATAGAAAAAGAAGAGTGCCAGGACGAAGCGGCTTGAGTGGTTCAGCCATTGAATTACTCTGGTATGCCTGGGCCACCTCAGGATTTCAGATCTTCACTATATTGGTCTTTCTAGGTTGAAGCTGAACACTACCTCTTCTTTTACCAGATGAAAGTGTATTTCACACAAGTTGCCTGAGCAAGATCTGTTTGAAAATTTTGAGAACCAATTGGTTGCCTGCTTTCACAAAAGAGAAGCATGATTTTGAGGCTCTAGTAGTGTGGTGACACATGAAGAAGAGTAGGAAGAAATGCAAATTATGTGGCTAGAAGCTATTGAGGACAGATGAAGCTTGAGTCTTCTAGAAAATATTTTCTTGAAGCTTAGAAAGATCTAACTATCCTGATTAATTAGTTTCCCAAATGTTGTATGTGGATTGCTTCCACGTACTAAATATGTCGGTAAATGATGATTCTAGCTATTATCAGTTAGAACCATATATGGACAGGCTAGACAGGACAAATGACAGGCTTCCATGGATGGTAAAATGATTTTAAGAACTGTTGTTTAATTATCAAGGACCTCTGTCATTCTGTAGAAGCCACGAACATTGACGGTGTCATTTTGATGATTGGAAGGACGGGTAAATTTTAAATAAAAAATCTGGATAAAATTGCAAGTTGTCATCTTTAAAAAGGGATCACTAGCAGCGTTCAAATGGTCAAAAATGAAAATCACATGGACATGAATCTCGGTTTAAAATTTAAAAGTAGTATAAACACACAGTGAATGGCATACAAATGAGTTTCGCTGATGCCAAGTTACAGCTATATGTATATCATGAAAATAGTAAAGTAATCATATGCCCATTCCATGGAGGCATGGCCTACGGTCATAAAGCTTCGACCCGTAGGAAAATTCTGGAAAAATTATATAAAGTAGAATAAATGGATAATAAATCGTACTTTTGATTTTATGGACTTAAATACTGGATTACAAAGAAAAGTTAGCTTGTTTGGTTGTAAACTTACATATGAGTTACTCAAGTGGGAAACAGGAAACATGGGTTTGATTAGCACCTGTCATTATAAACTTCCATACTGGATCTTTAAGAAATCTATTAGGATCCAAATTCTCTACAGTGGATTAGTTCACTGGAGAGACTAATTATTCAATCATAACCGTTCGATTTAATCTTAAACGGTTAAAACCCATCTTAATTTAAGGTCAATGGGACTCACTATGGTACATGGATAATTGCATCTACACACGCACACACGCACATTGTTGGCATCTCTCTGTTCTGTAAATCCCATTTTATTTTTTAAATTCTTTTTTCAACTTGGTGTTTAAACAAAAAGTTAACAGTACATGCTATTTGATGGCTTTTGATCAATTCTAATATTGATGCTGCTTGCAAGTGAAGATTTAAATTATTGGCCAGAAACAAAGGTGAGAAATGCCGCAAGAAGAAAGGGGAAAGCAGGCAGAGAGGCATTTGTACATGTATTATAGTGGGTTCCATTGAACTTAAGTTAAAACGGTTTCTAACTATTCAATAAAACTGAACGGTCCGAATTGAATAAATGGTCTCTCCAGTGAATTGATCCAGAGAATCTGAATCCAACCTAGTTCTAACTAATAGGCAAGAAGCTAACACTGACAACTATTAGTTATGTTAAAAACATATTTTTATTCAATTGCACTTATAACTCATTGACTTTCTTTTACATATAAGTCTACGAAAAGATTTCTAATCAAATGTAATCTTGAAATAGAATCAAATATCTAGTTCTAATAAAAATCTCGGCCATAATATCCCATCCCCCCTTTTGCACTAACAGCAGCAGCTGGCTTAATATGTGTTTTTCTTGTTATTATTTTTTAACATTTCTTTTTGTTGAGCTTTACAAGCTTCAATCTCGGTTTTTAGTAGAATCCAAGCATGGCCTCAACCTGCAACAAATCCGAAAAATGGAGATATTTTGCCCTTCAGTTATTCTTACAAATTTGCCAGAATACTTAATACTGTAACATGTGGATCTTAACTATGGTTCTGGTGTCGACAAACCAGCTTCATTCAAGGCTGTCCTGCATTAACCTTTTCCTGCTCATGTATCATTCTGAAAGACGAGTACCTCTTCATTGGCTTGCATATGCAATTGAACATAAGGCTACATTTACATGTATCATTTTCTTGTATGGTGCTAAAGTGAAAGGATTGGATAACTAAAACAATCTTTCTTAACTGAATGTGTTTTTATCTTTGGATCTTCGTCTATATTGTGCAAGTGGCTAATCTTAGATGTTGTTGCTTAGATGAGTTAGCGATGGCCACCCAACAATGTTAGATGCCCAAGTTAGTGACTGAAATGACTAGTTGATCTGAAATAGGATATGCATGAAACTGCACTGGTCATTCTCATTCTGTTGCCCGAGGGCCTTTTTCTTCTATCTTTAGGAACCCGTTTGGCATGTAGTCAACAGGTTCTGGGGAGTAATTCATTGCGTGTTGTATACAAGTCCCTGGCAGTTCTACCTTGTTTGGATGTTGTTCCTGTACAACTCTATATTTGGACTCCGGTCCACAGCAATTTGGGGTTCACCTATCGTAAGTTTTGCTATATTTTCCTGTCTAAAGATGAGTAATCCATGGTTAAGGCTAAATATGTAAGACCTTTTATCATTGGTCTTGCCCCCTAGTGTCAGTTGTTTTTAAAAATCCAGTTCCATACGCTTTCATTTCTATTTCTAACCGATATGGGTTGCAAAAGGCTGATGGATACTACCCAAACATTTGTGATGACACCAGCGCTGCATAAATCGACTTATAAAGGGAATCATTTTAGCTGCCTTGTTTATAGATCTCGAACTGTTGATCTTCTCTTTTATTTTTATTAGATCTGTTGAATTTTATCGATGAAGAGATTATATTTTCTTTTTCTTTGTCACCCCTTTAATGAGATTTTAAGCAAATTTTGCTAAACGAAAACTGTGGTCAGATCTAAAAATAAAAAATAAAAAAAGAAGAAAAGAAAAACTGCCATATGTGGATTTTGTTCCTTGCATTTTGTTTATTGTGATGGGATGTTCGTGTGGTTAAATTTGATATTTGTCCCCCTTGAAGGAAATGGAAAAATCAAGATTCCCAGTGTATTCATGTAACTTCAGAAAAGTCAACATCGGAGAAAATGATAGAGATCATGGTAGTTATGCGAGCAGAATCATTTAATATGGCATCAGAATGTTGATACAAGTGAGGAAGTGTGTGAAGGAAAAAGGAAGATGATGGATGGTTAGCTTAATTTGGATGAACCTCTTTGGGTTTTGAGAGTGATAAAGGGGAGAGTAGCTAATATGATCATGCTCCTCTTGTTTTTGATTTTTTTTCTTTTTTTAATTGAGTGAAAAACAGAGTTGTGAATAGGACTGTTCACAAAGGGGATAAAAGGCATGGGCTTGAAGTCCTGTGTTTTGATTTAGCGAATGACCTAACAGAATTTTGTGACATTTCTTTTTCTGATTAAGGAAAGGAGACAACATATGGGGAAGTGTGGCTATTATAACATGATGCTTACTGGATGTTAGAGAATAACAGGATATTCTTTACTTTAGAGATACTGCATAGGCTCCATCCTGTAAGGACTAATATCCGAATATGAATATGGTGAAAATTTAATTTGCAAACAACGTTGATATCTGGGACAAACATCCTAAACCTTTTATTTATTTATTTCTTCTAGTTCCATGGTAAATATATATTTGTTGACTTCCAATTTATATGATCTTTTTTATGTCGTAGATAGATGAATGAAAATGTACACTCTATGGTTGCTCTGTGGTTTAATCGCCTTCTTCATCTATTTGATACTGATTATCAACTGTGTACCTTCTACTGTAAACATATTCTGAAAATTTGGATAATCAATATTACAATCAAAATCAAAATTCATATTCATCTTGTGCTAAGCGTCATCGTATTACATATTCAATAAATAAACTTCAATTCTTTAGCAACCAAGGCTTAATAATCAAGCAATGCAATATAGTCATATTATTTGGTTATTCAGTCTGGTGAAAACTGAATGTATTTGTTTTTAGATGGTTATCCTCTCTGGCTTTAGTTTTTTCCCTTCATTTTTTATGTTGGATATTAGTTTGAGACTATTTTTCATGTTTCAGCCGGCCGCACCAAACCAAGATTACTGGAAAATGATCGGATTCCGGGAAGAAGATAACAAGATGGAAACTACTGACAGTTACTTGAAACATCTACAAGCCTACATGAAACTATATGGTGCACTTGTTCAGGTACCTTTTCACTGCTCTTTCTTATGATATTACAAAGGAATTATAGTATCCATCTATATACTGGTTTAGTTGTAGACTTTGTCACATGAAATTCAATTTTTCGCTTTTACGTTTGCTACCATTTTAATCTTCTATAAGATGAACTGATGTATTCTGATTCGATCATCTGTGATTCTTCCATTCACCATACGGTGGCAGTTGATGTTCTTATGTACCGACACATTCTTTCCAAAGTACTTTAAACAGTATAAGTTGAGATTTAAATACATTGAGAGAGAAACTTCAACTATATGGTTAATATAGTTTGGTATACGCTAATCATCAACCAAACGTTAATTTGTCTTTTCATCTTTGAAATTGTTTTAAATGCATAGTCAAAAGAAAGTTTCAAAAAGCAACAAAATTCTCTGGGCTGCACTACTTGCTGATTTGCTCTTTCCATCTTAATTATGACCATGATATTAATTTTTTCGCCCCCTTTTTGTTCTTTTTGGCAGACGGAGATCCAAGGTACTAGAAATCCTCATGGCCTAGAGAGAGGATGGGCATGGCTTGCAATGTTCCTGAATTCACTTCCTCCTAGTAGATTTGCAGCTTTCGCATTAGATGCGTTCTTGAGGGTTAGAGATCTCTCCTTCCATTCTATGCTGATCTTTTATGTGCTACGCTTTCTTCAACTGACCCACTTTTTTTTAATGATCAGATGGCCGGCTTTCAACTACATAAAAGATATAAATCTCAGTTTATGAAGATCCTGAACGTTATCTCCAGCAGCTATTTGCCTGCATTGAAGAGACGAGACGAGCAGAAGTTGGGAGAAATAGTCAATAGATTAGAGGGATACCTGGAGGATAAAGCTTACCAAAGGGAGCCGGAAGGCTGGCGTCTTGAAGAAGGCTACCTATTGTCTGAAGAATTATTGTGAAACAAAATCCTTTTATTGGTGCAGATAAATTAGTGTATTTCATGTAGATGTCAAACTTTGTGTATGATTGGATCTGCCGCGGCTATTAGTAGCACATGTACATAGTTATGTTGCATCTCTACATGCATCAGCTATTGATTGTATTTCTTCAAATCTTGTTGTTGTAATGTAACATTATAATTATATGGATTATAATTATATTGTACATTTGAAGTTGCCTGTGGTTAAATGTAAGAATTTTCCCAAAAGTAAATTTTTTACTAAAAGTGCTCAGCTGGGAAGGAGAACAAGTTGATCTCGAGATAAATGCTGCTGAATAATTGGTTAACTTTGAACATTGTATTATTTTGTTTAGGCAGAAATAGACTCTTGGTGAGACGAGGCTGACTCCTGCTTGAAATATAATCTCTCTGATCAATAAAGTTTTTTATTTTACTTTTTATACGCTTGATTGTGTGGTGGTTTCTAGGTAGCGACATGGCCTTTGGTGATGTGACTGGCTCCCCTGAGAGCATCACTAAGCATGGTATCATTAAAGTCAGTTACTTTGTGAACCGGCTATTTTGCTAAGCGCATAACCGAGGCCAACATTCTTCCACCCTAGCTCGGTGCGACGGTGAGGGGACGACATCCATAAAGGTTGGACCTAGCCATCCTGAGCCCCTTTTTGAGTCATCTATTGACTTAAGCATCGGATGGGATTTGGTCGGGGTTCAGACTCGACCCCCTGACGATTTCTCCTATGATGCAGATCTACGAAGATAACACGAAGCTGTAACGACCGGAAATTTTCAACACTTCACTTCACGTATTTTTCGTATTTTAAAATTTTTACTTTATTAATGTCAGTCAAGAATTTTCTAACAAAACTGATTTCAAAAATTCTTATAAAAATATTTTAAAGCACTAGACTAATGATAAGATATTTCAGTAATTTCAGATTTCCGCAAATGCCCAAAACATTCCTGTTAAAATTCATCTTCCAAAATTACCGTTTTGATTCGACGAATTTATTTTCTATTCAAACGTATTCAAAACGTTTTCAAACTTCTACAGTAACATCCTATTATCATTTAGGGATTCCCACATTAATTTCGTAATTTTCAGATATCGTTTCAGCCTAGAACCCGCAAACCCGCTTCCTAAACGTTTTGGCCAAAAACTAGTATTTCCGTAGCTCAAATCCCAGAACGGATCTTGTATTCGCGATCCTCGCGTCGATACGATCCCATGGGTATGTTTTCGTAATTTTTCGGAGTCGTTGTGAAAACGTGTCTGTATTTTACCGCCATGCTAATTACAATCGCTAATGATGTTTTTACAATTACTAAACGACTTTTACTTTTTACTTAATCACTTTACCCCTCTTAAACCCACCGAATAACTAGTTGGATCTGAATTCATATCAGATCCAACATCCCTCTCCCCCTCTTTAATCATTTGTCCCCTCTCCCCTAATTACAAGTTTGCCACTAATTAACCCTATTTAAACACCCCCCTTCCTCTTTGTAATAATCACACAGTAACACTATTTCTATCTCTCTCCCCCTCCCCTGTTTTAAAAACAAAGCCCTCTCCTCTTCCCCGATCACAGGGCAACCCATCTCCTCCCCGCTCTCCGTTCGCATCTCCCCCAAAGCTCCTCGGAGCTCCGCCATCAACCCCCACAGCGCCCCCCTCGGCATGAGTTCCGCCGACGACGGTCGAGCCCCGACCCCGACTCCCGCCTCCATCGCCTCGCCCGCCGTCTCCATCGCCGCAAGCTGCCGCCGCGTCAACCCCGAGCACAGCGCCACCGGCCTCCCCCCTTCTCCGGCGATGAAACGAAGCCCCCGACCTCCGCCGCAAGCCCCTCGCCCCGCTCCCTCGCCTGAGACCCCGAGCCCCTGCTCCGCCGCCCCCACGAAGCTCCCGAAGCCCACCGTGCAGCACGCCCGCCGCCACGCTCCGGAGAAACCGCCGGCGCCCCTCGCCATCGTCGTCTCCTCGCCCCGACGCCGCGGCCTCCGCCACCGCCACCAGTCGCGTCACCACCGTCACTCCGCCTCCGCCGCCGCTTCCCCCCGTCGCCATCCCCGCCGGTCGCCGCCTCCGCTCGCCTTGCGCAGACCCCCCCTCCGCCCGCTGTCGATCGATACGAAGTATCGACGGTAAAACTCCTCGAGGGCAATTTCGTAATTACAGAATTTAATTTCGTTTTTCATTTTAAAATAATTAATAATAGGGTTTAAGGGTTATAAATCCATAACTAAATATATAGGACCCAGAAAAATGTGGGGATAGCTCCAGAAAATCCGAAACGATATTTCGGACCCAATGGCGCTAGTCTCACTGCGAGCAGACGCATACTTTTCCCAGAATCGTTTTTTTGAACCTAAAATTTAAATACGTATAAATATTTCTAAAAATCATAACTCGCTGTTTTCACTCACAATAATATGTGATAAAATTATATGTGAAAGTAATCTTTGAAACGATCGTTTTGACTACTCACTCATGTAATTCCGACTTGTATTGCTCCCGTAAGAAATTACGGAAGATACGCACTAGTAGAATAAATTGGGGTTTTAAGCTAGTTTTGAGTTTCTAAAAATTATAAAAATTACTATAAACTTCAGAAAAATATTCCCTCTTGCAGTAAAACTATTTTTATCATATATAGTCTATATAAAAATTTAGGACCCTTTTCATCGCCGTTTTAACCAGTTTTAAAATCAGACACTCAACTTAAATAAATAAGAAAATAGGGTATTCTCTAACTAGTTATCTCTTGTGTTTACAGGTAGCAAATCTCGTGCATCGACACTAGATCCAGTCCCGGATCACTACCACCACCTCGAAGATAGTAAGTCACAGTAAATTCTACCCTTAGAAATATAGATAGTGTACTCGTATGAACATAGGACTTGACACCTAGTCTCGGAACAGTTATTGACCTGAACAGATTATTGACATTGCTTGACAGAAAGATTGTAATTGGAAATGTAAGAACAGTAAATGACTGGTAAAATTGCAAAGTACGGTAACCTGCACAGACACTGGGTTTTGGGGTAACTTATAATTGCGGAAGTGCGGGAGCGACTAGTCCAGACTTTGTTGTCACCGTGCGGGTTCTAGCAACCCATAACAGTGCCGGTGACAACCATCACAGATCACAGATCACAGTTTATTGCACAGTACTCAGAGAATTGGTTCGCCCGGGTAGCACCCGCGGCAAGAGTTGGCCTCTTGGTTGCTCACTGTACTTCCCGTTATAAGTCACAAACTAGAATAGGCACAGTTACTCTCATTATTGCAATTTTCATTGCTATCGTCATTACTAGTTACTTGCTTGGTCACCTTTACTTTACTTGTCACCCTTGCATGCTTGACAGATGTACTTTACTTATCGCACTTGCATGCTTGTCTGTCCCTACTTTACTTTCCGCACTTGTTTACTATAGACTGCTCCATATTTGTGCACTCCTCTTTTTCTATCGCTAGAATTGTTGTGACTTACCTTCGGTTCCATTTATGGCACCGGCAGACGAAGACCTGATCGAGGAGATTGCCCCAGAGTTCGTGGAGCCTACATTGACCCAGAGACGGCAGAGTTTTAGTTACTTTTCTGTTGGTGTGTGTGTTGTACAGTGTATTTCCTTTTCCGCATTTCCTTTCAGTACTTCCTTTATGTATTTGTGAGAGAGAGTGCTGGTTGTTGTTGTACTTTAATTTGGACTGTAATAACGTCTGTACGCTGGTTTGAGTATTGTGATACATCTCTGAGTTGTGGCTATGCTGATTTCACTGGTAAACTGCGGAACCTGCGAATAAACCAAATAAGTAACGGGCCCCCGAGAGCGGGTCGTTACAGTTTTGGTGGCCCACGCAGGTCCGTGCAAAATACCTCGTGAACAGTATAGTGAAACCAGGATGTATCGTATACGATACTCAACTAAGCTGACATTTTCTATGAATGCAGGTTTGACACTCGAAAGATGGACGGGAACACTTCGAAGAGCCCAATGGAGCTGACCTATCTGGCCTTAATAAAAGCCATTAACAAAACCTAAATTTTGATAGGATTAATTAGTTATTAATAAAAATCTTTTGTATCGGTGGCACTCGTATGAATGATAATCTTCCTTCAATGGACCATGATACCGGTCAATGTGCTTGGCTAAAGTCTGTGGATCGACCTGGCTAGACTGGGCATAAGTGATCCTAGCTTAGTCACTTCCCTGACCGTGTCCGCTGGACCGCAAGGACGTGAATCATGATTATGTAACGCCATCGATCTTCATCACTATCACCCTTCTTTTAGCTTGATGACCTTTCGATTGACCTTCTTAGAATCTTTCTACGCTTGAACTCTGGCTATGGAGAGTAGCGTTCGAATTTTCGACCACCAGAAGTTCGAGTTCCACAACGGAAGCAACCACTACCATCTGCTGAGCAACATCAACTACTCACTCCTCAGCAGCAAGTGTACCAGCAGACTCCACGACAGGCGCCCCAGAGACGCCAAGCTTATACCACGACAATAGAAGAGGCCGAGACTACGGACTAAGTAATCACAGGTACGAGATATCTCACTAAGCTACATACCCTATTACTTAGAAATCGTAAGCTTAGACTTGATTCTCATCACGGTAGGTATCGTCTTAATAGCCGGTAAACCTGTCCTCACACTGTTCGACTCAGGAGCCACACATTGCTTCTTGGTCAGTCGTTTCGTTCAAACACATGCTATCACTGTTGAACCTCTGACTTCTCGTTGGAAGGTCCCAAACACGTGCCATCACTGTTGAACCTCTGACTCCCGTTGGAAGGTCGAGACCGCTGGCAGTTCACTACCGGTAGCTAGCGGATGCCTCCAATGATCTGTTGTGATTTGTAGACGAGATCTCTTTGCCGACTTCTTGGGATGGACTGGTTGAGATCATTTCATGCCACCATTGACTGTCGTCAAAGGAGGGTAGAAATCGATATACCCAATCATCCAAAGTTCGTGTTCCTCAGCAAAAGCCGATCAGAAGGACCAGTGGAGTATCGAGCCAGACCCAACGTGTAGGCTGTTGCGTTTTTGCATCCTTCTTGAGCTCGTGTTTCTCTTCTAGACCCTACTTTCATCTTGTACCCGATTTTTCCACGTGTTTGAATTCTTTCCCGCCTACCACCTCCCCTCATTATTGCCTTTGTCATCTTCCTCGCCTCGAGCCCCGTTCCCGCATAACCCTACCCTACCCTATTGCCTACTTTCGGCACGCTTTTTCAAACACTCACCTTTTTTTCCCTCTTCTTAAACCCCCCTCTCCTTCCTCACCAAGTCATTCCCACGGCTCCCCGTCGCCCCAACTCGCCTCCACCTCGCCTCTCTCGCCCGAGCTCCTCCGGCCTCACTCCCGTAGCTCCGCTATCCCGAAGTTCCCGCCATGGATCGACAGCCAGTCGCAGCCCTCGCCGCCGTGGATCGACAGCCGCCAATGGCCCACCGACGACCTTGGGGTCTGTTGGGCTTAGTGACAGCCCTCACCGTCGCCCTCGCTATTGCCGTGTGGTCGGGATATTGGGAACCCGCCGCTCTTGGTATTCTTGGGAGCTCCTTTTTCTGGTTCTTCCCCCTTGAGGTGCCCAGCTCCGATTTCCTCTTAGGGCCGCTCCTTCGTGTTTTTGGGTTCGTGACTTTTTGGTCGTTAAACTGCTTAGGGCTGATGATGATGGCAGTAGATATCGACCATTGGTGTTGGCATCTAGTATTATTGTCGACGATTATTGGCTTGCTTTTGGCCTTAGGTTTTGATTTTGGATGTCCGTATTGTGCTCGGATTTGGGAGACGGCTAGGATGTGGGCTTCTTATTGGATGTTATGGAAACTGCTGGAAGAAGTGGTAGCAATGATCTTGACCCGCGAGAATTGGCCTTACATTTGCCTATACGTGTCGATCTGGATATTGACTTGTAATTTGGTAGCATGGCAGATGAAGTCATTTGTGTTCGGCTGGTTAAGTTGTAGCAGCGCGAATGCATTAGCTTTAGGCCTTACGTTTATGTATGTTATGTCGATGATTTGCTTGGCTAGGTACCAGTATTCATTAATGCCATGAGTTGTAATTTTAGACTTTGTGATCTTTATGTTATGTTGTTCAATAAAGCTTGCTATTGACTTATCACCTCAGGTTCCGAGTTCGAACCTGATGTCATCATCGTAATAGCTCTCATTTTCATGTAGTGCCATTATCTCATGTTTTGGCTACGTGATAAATCTGAAGTAACTATGGTGATGATACTAGGTTAGGAAACTAGTTACAGAAACTATGGTAATAGTATGTATTCATGTATTCGTCTTTTGTTTTCTTAATGATGTGATATCACGTTTTATTTCATGCTATTAACAACTTATTTTCCTATGTCGTGGTCGTTCGTCAAACCTTCCGGTCGATCGTTTGAATTGCTTAGGTGATTACCGATCTTCTGAATTCCGAGGACGGAATTATTTTAAGGAGGGTAGAATGTAACGACCGGAAATTTTCAACACTTCACTTCACGTATTTTTCGTATTTTAAAATTTTTACTTTATTAATGTCAGTCAAGAATTTTCTAACAAAACTGATTTCAAAAATTCTTATAAAAATATTTTAAAGCACTAGACTAATGATAAGATATTTCAGTAATTTCAGATTTCCGCAAATGCCCAAAACATTCCTGTTAAAATTCATCTTCCAAAATTACCGTTTTGATTCGACGAATTTATTTTCTATTCAAACGTATTCAAAACGTTTTCAAACTTCTACAGTAACATCCTATTATCATTTAGGGATTCCCACATTAATTTCGTAATTTTCAGATATCGTTTCAGCCTAGAACCCGCAAACCCGCTTCCTAAACGTTTTGGCCAAAAACTAGTATTTCCGTAGCTCAAATCCCAGAACGGATCTTGTATTCGCGATCCTCGCGTCGATACGATCCCATGGGTATGTTTTCGTAATTTTTCGGAGTCGTTGTGAAAACGTGTCTGTATTTTACCGCCCTGCTAATTACAATCGCTAATGACGTTTTTACAATTACTAAACGACTTTTACTTTTTACTTAATCACTTTACCCCTCTTAAACCCACCGAATAACTAGTTGGATCTGAATTCATATCAGATCCAACATCCCTCTCCCCCTCTTTAATCATTTGTCCCCTCTCCCCTAATTACAAGTTTGCCACTAATTAACCCTATTTAAACACCCCCCTTCCTCTTTGTAATAATCACACAGTAACACTATTTCTATCTCTCTCCCCCTCCCCTGTTTTAAAAACAAAGCCCTCTCCTCTTCCCCGATCACAGGGCAACCCATCTCCTCCCCGCTCTCCGTTCGCATCTCCCCCAAAGCTCCTCGGAGCTCCGCCATCAACCCCCACAGCGCCCCCCTCGGCATGAGTTCCGCCGACGACGGTCGAGCCCCGACCCCGACTCCCGCCTCCATCGCCTCGCCCGCCGTCTCCATCGCCGCAAGCTGCCGCCGCGTCAACCCCGAGCACAGCGCCACCGGCCTCCCCCCTTCTCCGGCGACGAAACGAAGCCCCCGACCTCCGCCGCAAGCCCCTCGCCCCGCTCCCTCGCCTGAGACCCCGAGCCCCTGCTCCGCCGCCCCCACGAAGCTCCCGAAGCCCACCGTGCAGCACGCCCGCCGCCACGCTCCGGAGAAGCCGCCGGCGCCCCTCGCCATCGTCGTCTCCTCGCCCCGACGCCGCGGCCTCCGCCACCGCCACCAGTCGCGTCGCCGCCGTCACTCCGCCTCCGCCTCCGCTTCCCCCCGTCGCCATCCCCGCCGGTCGCCGCCTCCGCTCGCCTTGCGCAGACCCCCCCTCCGCCCGCTGTCGATCGATACGAAGTATCGACGGTAAAACTCCTCGAGGGCAATTTCGTAATTACGGAATTTAATTTCGTTTTTCATTTTAAAATAATTAATAATAGGGTTTAAGGGTTATAAATCCATAACTAAATATATAGGACCCAGAAAAATGTGGGGATAGCTCCAGAAAATCCGAAACGATATTTCGGACCCAATGGCGCTAGTCTCACTGCGAGCAGACGCATACTTTTCCCAGAATCGTTTTTTTGAACCTAAAATTTAAATACGTATAAATATTTCTAAAAATCATAACTCGCTGTTTTCACTCACAATAATATGTGATAAAATTATATGTGAAAGTAATCTTTGAAACGATCGTTTTGACTACTCACTCATGTAATTCCGACTTGTATTGCTCCCGTAAGAAATTACGGAAGATACGCACTAGTAGAATAAATTGGGGTTTTAAGCTAGTTTTGAGTTTCTAAAAATTATAAAAATTACTATAAACTTCAGAAAAATATTCCCTCTTGCAGTAAAACTATTTTTATCATATATAGTCTATATAAAAATTTAGGACCCTTTTCATCGCCGTTTTAACCAGTTTTAAAATCAGACACTCAACTTAAATAAATAAGAAAATAGGGTATTCTCTAACTAGTTATCTCTTGTGTTTACAGGTAGCAAATCTCGTGCATCGACACTAGATCCAGTCCCGGATCACTACCACCACCTCGAAGATAGTAAGTCACAGTAAATTCTACCCTTAGAAATATAGATAGTGTACTCGTATGAACATAGGACTTGCCACCTAGTCTCGGAACAGTTATTGACCTGAACAGATTATTGACATTGCTTGACAGAAAGATTGTAATTGGAAATGTAAGAACAGTAAATGACTGGTAAAATTGCAAAGTACGGTAACCTGCACAGACACTGGGTTTTGGGGTAACTTATAATTGCGGAAGTGCGGGAGCGACTAGTCCAGACTTTGTTGTCACCGTGCGGGTTCTAGCAACCCATAACAGTGCCGGTGACAACCATCACAGATCACAGATCACAGTTTATTGCACAGTACTCAGAGAATTGGTTCGCCCGGGTAGCACCCGCGGCAAGAGTTGGCCTCTTGGTTGCTCATTGTACTTCCCGTTATAAGTCACAAACTAGAATAGGCACAAGTACTCTCATTATCGCAATTTTCATTGCTATCGTCATTACTAGTTACTTGCTTGGTCACCTTTACTTTACTTGTCACCCTTGCATGCTTGACAGATGTACTTTACTTATCGCACTTGCATGCTTGTCTGTCCCTGCTTTACTTTCCGCACTTGTTTACTATAGACTGCTCCATATTTGTGCACTCCTCTTTTTCTATCGCTAGAATTGTTGTGACTTACCTTCGGTTCCATTTAGGGCACCGGCAGACGAAGACCTGATCGAGGAGATTGCCCCAGAGTTCGTGAAGCTTACATTGACCCAGAGACGGCAGAGTTTTAGTTACTTTTCTGTTGGTGTGTGTGTTGTACCTTGTATTTCCTTTTCCGCATTTCCTTTCAGTACTTTCTTTATGTATTTGTGAGAGAGAGTGCTGGTTGTTGTTGTACTTTAATTTGGACTGTAATAACGTCTGTACGCTGGTTTGAGTATTGTGATACATCTCTAAGTTGTGGCTATGCTGATTTCACTGGTAAACTGCGGAACCTGCGAATAAACCAAATAAGTAACGGGCCCCCGAGAGCGGGTCGTTACAGAAGCTAGATCGACCTTCAATCAAATAGCTCAATCCTTGCTCTCCACGGCCCGGGGTTTACTCTCCTCGGGTCCCACTCCTCTGCCGATGAAGGGTCCTCCCATTGAATGCGTCCTAATCGGCCCACTTTTACTGTATGAAGATTTAATCCGTCAAGTTGGTGCTGTCTGTGGGAACAAGAGTCAACATCCCGTCTCCACCTAAAACCGACGATGTCGACTTGCCCCACCAATCAACGTCCCTATTCAGTGAAAATCTACCGCACCCTTTAGCATGCATTTGAGTGCTACATTCAAGCAGTAGATAGATCCAATTCTCCTGTTTTGGACAAGAAAAAATCCATCGTTTCCCCCTAAAAAAATTTCTGGAAGCTTTGAAGCTTCACTGTTTTAATCCAATACGAAGAACTCCTATTCTATCTCGTCCTCGCCTCAATCTCCCATCACTCTCCAAACCATCGAGAATTAGGGTCTCTATTCGTGTCAACTGGAACAATATCTCCGGTCCCAATAACACTGGAGTTCTAACTGAACCCCGCAAGATCATTGGTAGATAGTCTAGGGATTCCCTTAAGGGCAAAATATCCGTTGATGTAGACAGCCCAGATGACGATCGCCGGCCGTAGGACACTCAGGCAGATGATCCGCTTTGATTCCCAGCTTCGTTGAAGAAGGGCGCTGCGAGCGGATTCGTATCAGCTGGAATAAAATGAACCGTTCGATCCCAATGCTTGATTAAGTCATGAACGTCAGATTCCTTCAAGTGATTCGATCTCAGCCATCCAAAGACAAGACAACTTCGGTTTAAATCTCTAACTGTCGATTGCTTCGTTCGTTGCCGCCGAAGAGATTCTGTTGAGCTCCAACGAGAATCATGTTCTAATTTTTGTTGATTAGTTGGAGTCTGTTTGTCACGACCCGCTTCCCTAAAATGGAGGCGAGACGTGAGAAGGTCCGCACGGGAGTGGAGCTGTGAAGCCCCAAACCCGATAAGCGTCAATAAAACATAAGCAGGTCCATGTAACCAAAAACGAAACAACAATAATAACACAAGGAGAGACAGAAATAAAATTCTCACATCTCATAATTGTCCAACACGAGAATAAGTTCAACATCCAGAAAAGCCACCAGGCTAAAAGAAAGAGTCTAAGGCCCAGAACAAGGCCAACAAAAGCAACAACGCAACAAGGTATAGGTGCCACGCACCGACAACAAAACAGCAGTCTAAACAAAAGGAAAACACAACGAAGACACTAGGACTGGTCCCCAGTGTCCACGTACTCCCCGTCAAGCACAAGCTCGGGCTCGGCGTCAGCAAACACCTCGTCCTCAACAAGGTACTCAGACTCAGGATCTAACATGTGTCACCCAAAAGAGTAAAGGGGCACATGTCAGCAAGTCTAAAAGACTTGGGCAAGGAAACTGAAAGTAAGGCAACTAGCAACCTAGCAGTTATAGTATACATGACATGGCAGTTATACATGAGTGCACAAGCAAGGCATGGCGAGACAATAAGTACAAGAGAACAATTATCGGGACAAGCCAAGAGTAGCCAAGCTACTAACAATCTCAATCAATTCACTATTCACGTTTCACTGTTGTTTGTAGATGTTTACACCTTACAGCTGAATGGTATAACATTCACGCTGATTGGCCGCTTAACACTACCCCAAAACCCAGAGTTTACGCCTTACCACTGCAGTTGCTGATCGGGCAGACTCCCAGTTGATTGGCCGCTTAACTCTTACCCCCAATACCCACATGTAATCGAGCCAGGGTCCCCGCACACGAGCTCAGTAAATGAGCCGGGGTTGCCCCGCACAGGAGCTCGCATTCTAGTTCACGATTCATAAACAATTGGCGTAGGGATGCACCTAGCCGGAAACAAGCATTTCGGGCATTGGCTATCAACCAACACATGGCCCGCTTCTGGAACACGAGCCAGGAACACAAACATTGTAGCGAAGCTACGCATTCACGGAAACACTTTAAGAATGCAATGACATGACAATTAATTTGCGTACCGTTAATAGAAATTAAACATGACATGGTAATTGTGCAACATGATATATGTCGGAACTAGCTTCGTTGTCAAGCTAGTTCCCCAATTTACGCCTAGGCGAGTATCATTTCGTCGCCTAGCCTCTTTTACGCCTACAACAAGCAAAATGGCCTAAAACATGGCCCAAACCCTAAGTGGCAAGTTTCACTTGCCTAGCACCGGGGATGACGATCACGAAGGTTCGTCTCGCGGATGCTAATCTACGGGGAAATCGCTGTTATGGGTAGGGCTGTTGACGAACGAGCTTGAACGAGCTTGAACAGGGAGCTTGGTTTTGTTCATGAACAAAATCAATGTTCTAGCTCTGTTCGTTTACTAACCGAGCTCTAAAATCCTGTTCAAGCTTGTTTGTTAAGCTTACCGAACGAACGTAAACGAACATAAACGAACATTTACCGAGCTTGTTCACGAGTAGTTAATCGAACATTTTGTTCGTTAACAAGACTTATCGAGCTTGTTCGTGAACATGTTCAGGAACATGTTCGTGAACACACAATCAATTTTGTTCATGAATAGATTTTCAATCAAACAAACGAACGTCAATTTTTTAATTAGGAATAATAATATTTAAACGTAATTGCCAATGACTAAATCAATTAAATAAAAGGATTAAATATTTGCAGGACAAAAACAAATAAATCCAGCATAATAGGGATCTCATTACAAGCATTCATTCCAAGCATAGTAAAAAATATAGTATTTGTCTAAATTTACTATTTTCGGTAGATGTTCATTCACGAACACTTAACGAGCTTGTTCATGAACATCACTTAACGGGCTTGTTCACGAACACTTAACGAGCTTGTTCATGAACATAAATGACCGAACACAGTTATGTTCAAGCTCTGTTCGTTTACTAACCGAGCTCTAAAAATCTGTTCAAGCTTGTTCATTAAGCTTCCTAAACGAACGTAAACGAACATGTATCGAGCTTGTTCACGAGTAGTTCGTCGAACGTTCTGTTCATCAACAGCCCTAGTTATGGGGAAACAATCATCAAAACAACATTCATTTCATTAGGGTTTCATAAAAATACAAATAGGTTATGAAAACATCAAGAGATCGATTTCTTACCGTGAGGAAGCGGAAGAAACACTCCGGAGAACCTAAGGACCAGATCTGGAAACGAATGGAGAAGTTTGGAGAACTAGGGTTTTTGGGGGATTTTGGGGATTTGATGAGATTTTGGGGAAGATGAGGGGTAGAATGTGTTGAGGGATGGTTTGGATGATGGATTTAGGGCTTGGAATGAAGGAATAAGGATTTGAGGAAGATGGGGGCTCAATGGGGGAGAAACTAGGGTTTTGGGTCGAGTGGAGGAAGAAGAAAACGTTTGGGAGGGGTTTAAATAGGATGGGCTGGCGGCTGCCCAGAAATTAGGGTTTTAACACAGATTAGTCGGTCAAAGAGCAACCACTGACCGACTAGTTTGGCAACTAGTCGGTCGGTCGACCAACACAGACCGACTAAGTGTAAACAGTAACTTCTGAACGAAAATAGGATTTGGATTTAGTCGGTCGATGAACAACTACTGACCGACTAGTTTGACATCTAGTCGGTCGGTGAACGTTCTTAGACCGACTAAGAGTGAACAGTACAGATACTAAAATTTAGATGATGTGTTAGTCGGTTAAAGAAGCATTGCCGACCGACTAGTTTGCAACCTAGTCGGTCAACCAACGTTCTTAGACAGACTAACGATAAACAGTAACTCCTGAGAAATTTAGAAAGCCAACTAGTCGGTCCAAGAAGGATTGCCGACCGACTGGATCGTCATCTAGTCGGTCGGTGCCCCTTCTTACACCGGCTAATAAGCACCAAAAGTTCCGATACGGAGTGCGGGGCTCCGGGATCGATTCCTAAGACTCCTAGGCTTGATCTAATAGTAAGATACGACCGTTATGAAGCCCGTCACGAATGACGTACTTCGAAATCGACGATCCTAAGGAAGAAACGAGAAAACACGACGAAACGATCGAAAATGAAAGTTACGGAGACGAAAACCACACATGAGGAGAAAATCCACCAAAACTTATATTATATTATAATAAATCCAGATACATGAAAACCAGTCGTTACATCCTCCCCAACTTAAGAAAAATTCCGTCCTCGGAATTTCCAAACACTCACGTGTCCGGAAACAAAAGTGGGAAACGCTCTTGCATCTCATCCTCATTCTCCCAAGTAGACTCTCCGGGCGAGCCGTGTCGCCACCTCACTCTCACAAGGTTGACAACCTTGTTCCGAAGTGACTTCTGACGCCGGTCCAGAATCTGCACTGGATGCTGGTCATACGTTATATCGGGGCGAACGGTAATCTCCGAAAAATCCACAGCATGAGATGGATCGCTAATGTATCGACGAAGCTGCGACACATGGAAAACATTGTGAACTCCTTCCAAAGATGGCGGCAAGGCCAAGCGATAAGCTACCTCGCCAACTTTCTCCAGAATGTCAAACGGTCCAATGTATCGCGGGCTCAACTTCCCTCGCTTCCCGAAACGAATCACACCGCGATTCGGGGAAATCTTCAAGAACACATGGTCGCCCGGCTGAAACTCCAAAGGACGACGTTTAGCATCCGCCCAATGCTTAAAACGGTCCTGAGCAATCCTCAACCTCTCCCGTATATTCCTGACGATATCCACGGCCTCCACAATCATCTCAGGTCCCAACAACTCCCGATCACCAACATCACCCCAACTCAATGGCGATCGACATTTCCTCCCATAAAGAGCGGCGAAAGGCGCCATGCCAATACTCGCCTGGAAGATGTTGTTGTAAGAGAACTCCACCAGATGTAGATGGTCCTACCACGAACCCTTGAAATCCAACATGCACGCCCTCAGCATGTCCTCCAAAATCTGAATCGTCCTCTCAGACTGGCCATCCGTCTGCGGATGGTACGCCGTGCTGAAACTCAGACGCGTACCCAAGCTCTTCTGCAAACTCTGCCAGAACTGAGATGTGAACCTCGTGTCTCTGTCCGACACGATACTCACGGGGACTCCATGAAGTCGCACGACCTCCTGCACGATTCACGTTACATCACTATCCAAACTAGGAAAAAGGAAATAAAAACGGAGAGTAAAAGAATTTTACCTCCATATATCTCCTTGCTAGCGCCTCAGTGGACTGTCCCACTCGGAACGGAATAAAGTGCGCGGATTTGGTCAATCAATCTACAATCACCCAAATCACGTCATTCTGCTTCGGACTCCGAGGTAGTCCAGTCACGAAGTCCATAGTGATGTGTTGCCACTTCCACTCTGGAATCGGAAGCGGTTGTAGCAACCCGGCCGTACGCTGATGCTCCGCCTTCACTTGCTGGTAAACCAAGCACTTGGCTACACTCCGAGCCACACTCCTCTTCATACCATGCCACCAATAATTCAGACGAAGATCCTGGTACATCTTGGTGCCACCAGGATGCACAGAATACGGCGAACTGTGTGCCTCCACCATCAACTCCTCTCTAATATCTCCAGCCGGCACACACAACCTGGCTCCAAACCTCAGCGAGCCATCCTCATGAATCAAAAAGTCAGTCCGCAGACCGGCTTCCACCTGCTCCCGAATCTTCACCAGCTTTGGATCCTCAGCCTGGCCAGCCTTAATCTGATCCACGATCGTCGACTGTACCTGCATGTACATCAACGATGAAGCCTCCCCAGGAAGAACAATCTCAACACCAGACCCGCAAAAATCCTGCTGCAATCTCCACTGCGAGGTCAAAATCATCACCGCTGGAAGCCTACTCAGCGCATCAGGGACCACATTCACCTTGCCAGGGTGAAACTGCAAATCAATATCATAATCCGCCATGAGCTCCAACCATCGACGCTGTCGCATGTTGAGCTCCTTCTGAGTAAAAATATACTTCAAGCTTTTATGATCGGTGAAAATCTTCACTTTCTCACTCAGCAGGAAGTGCCTCCAAATCTTAAGAGCAAACACAACGGCAGCCAACTCCAAATAATGCGTCGGGTAATTCTTCTCATGAACCTTAAGCTGACGAGACGCATATGCCACAACATGTCCGTGCTGATGCAACACACAACCGAGACCCTTGCCAGAAGCATCGCAAAAGATCTCAAATCCACCGCTACGATCAGGCACAACAAGAATAGGGGCCGTCGTCAACCTCTCCTTCAGAATACCAAAAGCACTCTCACAATCACCCGACCAAACAAAAGCAACATCCTTCCGCGTCAACCTGGTCATCGGCTCAGCAATACGGGAAAAGTCCTTAATGAATCACCGATAGTAACCAGCAAGTCCAAGGAAACTCCGAATCTCAGACGCAGACGACGGAACAGGCCACTCTCAGATGGCCCTAATCTTCTCGGGATCCACTGAAATACCATCTCCAGTCACCACATGCCCGAGAAAAGCAACTCTGTCCAGCCAAAACTCGCACTTCGAAAACTTAGCACACAAACGATGCTTCCTCAAAATCTCCAACACCGTCCTTAAGTGCGAGGCATGCTCTTCCTCCGACTTCGAATAGATCAGAATGTCGTCAATAAAGATAACGACAAACTTATCCAAAACTTCGTAGAAAATCAGGTTCATCAGATTCATGAAAACTGCGGGCGCGTTAGTTACACCGAAGGGCATAACCACGAACTCATAGTGTCCATACTTCGTCCTGAACGCTGTCTTCGGAACATCTCCCTTCTTCACCTTCAACTGATGGTAACCACTCCTCAAATCCAATTTAGAAAACACCCTCGAACCTCCAAGCTGATCAAAAATACATCGATGCAAGGCAACGTGTATTTATTCTTAATGGTCACCGCATTCAACTCTCGATAGTCCACGCACATGCGACGCGAACCATCCTTCTTCTTCACTAGCAGCACCGGTGCTCCCCACGGAGACACGCTAGGATTGATATAACCCTTCTGCAAAAGCTCATCCAACTGCTTCCGCAACTCTTCCAATTCTGCAGGTGCCATACGATACGGCGCCTTCGAAATCGGCTGCGCACCCGGAACAAGATCGATAGAAAATTCTAAAGCTCGATCAGGTGGCAAACCAGACATCTCCTCGGGGAAGACGTCGCCAAAATCTCGCACCAAAGCTAGCCACTCCATCTCCATCTGCATAGCCACAACCTCCACCGGCCTGGCCCGAAATCTGACAGGACCAAGCGAACTGCTACCACGACTGAACTCAAATACTGGATGTCCGGGAATCTCGAACACCACCTTCTTTCTTCGACAGTCGATCGTAGCATAGAAGCTCGCAAGCCAGTCCATCCCAAGAACTGCATCATAGTTAGTGATGTCGTGGACAATGAAATCAGCGAAGAGCTCATGTCCACAGACCACCAACGAGCAAGAATTGCAACCACGATGCACCGAGACCACGCCATTCCCTGTAACGATATTCCAACTCTTGGGAAGAGGGGACGTCGACAAGGAATGCCTCTCCACGAAGCTCCGAGAAATAATGCACATCGATGCACCAGAGTCAAAGAGGACTCGTGCAGGAAATGTACACACCAAAACCACACCTAACAAGCAATTAATAATCAAACCCTAGTCTAGCAAACAACCATGTTCAAGCAAACAACACAATCTAATCAGTCAAAACCAACTAGGAAAGTAACAGCCAGATTGAGGATTACCTGCGATAATCTCATCCACAGCCTCGCTCTCCACAGCGGTCATCAGAAAAGCCTGCCTCCTCGGCAGAACAGCCTGCTGAAAAGCCTGCCTCTTCGGAACAAGAGCTCATCCACGTCCATCAGGAACAGACGCTCGCTGCTGCAACGGCTGTGCTGCAACAGGTGCCCTCCGCAGCTGATTCGCATGCCGACAATCCTTCGCGACATGGGAAGCATCACCACAAACCAGACACTGGCCCAAAAACTTCCGACACTGATACTTGATGTGGCCAGGCTTGCCGCAGAAATGGCAAGTCTTCAGAATAGGCCCTCCTGGCCTTTTAAACTGAGCTGGCTGATTAGGCTTGAAACCAGGCCTAACCACCGCTCTGGCATGCTCCATAGGCCTCTTTCCAGCACCAACAACAGACCCCCTCCTCTAACTCAGGTTCAGCTCCTGCCTCCTGGCAGCGACCAAAACCTTCTGATAAGAGTCCAAATCGGAGGAAGACACAAAACTCTGGAGCTCCAAAGCAAGTCCCTGCAGGAACCTCTGAGCCCTCTCATCAGCATCCTGCACCATCTTCGGTGTGAACCAACTCAGCCTAGTGAACTCTTGGTGGTACCGGTCCACCGTCAAGCTCCCTTGCTTCAGATCTGTTACGAGGTGGAACTCGCGTACAATGAATTTGTATTAATGGGAACCAAGGGCACGGTGGTTATGTGGAGAAGGGGGTTTAGGTAGGCTATTTGACAAGCGATTAGTGGGGTGAAGAAGTCGATCACGACGCCAGTGACGGTCGCGGGGCTGAATCTCGCCGGATGCGGCTGGACAAGGTTGAACGGCAGGGGGGTGACGCCGACTGGTGTTGATTGGCGAGCTCTCCTGCAACACGAACAACTCGTCAGAAGGGCCGTGTTGGGGGTTCAACCCTTAGCCCCTCCGATGCCTAAGTCAGTGATAGGGCTTAAAATGGGGGGCTGGTCACGCCGGTCGGACTAACGGTGTGTCGACCGCGCGTGGCGAGCTATAGGTGGGAGCACAAAGATATGGAAGACCTTTGCACTCGTGTGTGAATAGCTGAATGAGAGAGAATTCTGCAGCAACCTCTTCTCCGTCAGAGGAGAAGGGGTATTTATACCTGACGGGTGATGACTAGGCGTGCTGAGCTGGCTCGGGTGTCGGCGGAAGCTTCGGACAAGGACATCGGGAACTGGAGTTTCTGACCTGCCTCTGTCAGGCGGCGCAACGGCCAAGAGGTGCTTTTGTCGGGATGTCAGGGCCGAAAGCACCAACCGCTGGTCAGGTCAGCCGCCTGGGGGTGCTTTGTCAGGCGGTCGGGTGACGTATGTGTCAGTTGTGCCTTTGTCCTAGGCTGTTTGTCGTTAGCGTTGAACTAAAGGTCTGGCTCATTTTAGGCGTCGCGGTTCGCGGGAATCGGACGGGCCGTTCCGGTCGGGGGTAGTCCGGCCCGACCACGCCCGTCCGTAGGCCTGGCCTTGATACCCAAGCGTCCCCAAGCGCGCTACCCCGAGGGGCCGGGCGGCCGCGGTTGTTCGCCTCGGCCAGCTACAATTGCTCGCCTCGGCCGTCTCCGGGGGGGAGGGCGCCGTAAGGCGTGCCTATCTCCATGATGGCCCGGGTCCTCAGGGCGGCGGCCCTGATTGTTAAAGGGTGAGCTAAAGGGGTATGTTAGCGGATCCGGGCGGGAGTCGGGCTATTATGATCTTTAGGTCGTAACAATTGCCCCCGGCCTTCGAGTCTGAGGCGGCAGCCCGACTCGGCTCGGAGGGCGAATCATATCCAACATTCCGGACCCTCAATGTGGGCCTTGGACCCACCGGGTTGTGACGGCGGCGGCTTCAGAACTCCCGCTTCAGTGGTCATCATTACGATTTGAAGAAAAAAGGGGGGAGAGGAAAACGAAGCGTCTCTGCGATTGAGTTTGCGACACGTGGATGAGGTGACTCTCACGCCAGTCGAGGCATCGGGGATGTCTCGATGGGCGCCGCGTGGCGAAAGTTTGACGGCCGAGATGGCCCGGGGGCCCCCTGTACCGCCTAAAATGGTCTGGGAGGCGGTCGGCGGGAATTTTTTGTCTTTCTCCGATTCTCCTCCGGCGCTCGATTTTTCTATTTGGAGCTTACTGGCTAACCTGTCCCTTCCGTCGCCGGCCGTCTTCTTCCGATCGTCTTCCAGGTTCAAGGGAGCAACATGTAACAACAATCAATTTCCTTCCTTTCCGATCAATGGCTTCTCGATTCGAGATTGGAGGGAGTAGCCGGGTGGGGGAGGGAGAGTCGGCGTGCGAGGGGGCGTCGCAGCCGGGGGTGCAGCGGATCAGGGAAAGATGGTCATGGTTATCCGTTGCCCCGAGAGACATTGAGTCCTCCCGACGCAGGTTGGATAGGATCAACATCCGGGAGATTCGCGTGCGGTTTGTGCGACAACCCTATGAGGTGCGGGTTCCCGGGTCGGGGGAAGCGGTGAGCTCACCGGGGAATGATGAGGTCGGGGTCTATGTCCGGTCCTTTGAGTTGGGGCTCCGCTTTCCGATCCACCCGTATTTGTTTCACTTGCTGAATTTCCTGGAGCTGCCGATATTCGCCTTAGCGCCCCGTTCCTGGGGCCTGTTAGTGGGGTTTGTCGTTTTGTGTCTCGCTTGCTCCTTGAGTCCCTCCTTGGCGTTGTTTCAACATTTCTTCGTGGTTCGGAAGTGGGGGGTATATCATCGCGTTTGCGCCAGGAGAGGGCGAGAACTCATCCTCGAGGTGCCTGATGATGTCGGCGATTGGATGAGGGAGTTCGTCTTCGTGACGGTGCCAAGTGACGTGGCGCTGACGTCGAATTGGGGGGCGCGGAATCCCTTCGTGAATGAAGGGGTGGAGCTGACCGGGGAGGATATTGCCAAAGCTCAGATTTTGAGGGAGCTGCCCGAGGCGTGTCGTCATTGGGCGAGTCTAATGCAAAGCAGTCGGCTCGCCCAGGACTTTTGGGCCCTAGGTATCTTTGACGTTTTGTTAACTTTGGGCTAGGCTCGCCCTGATGGTCTTTCTTTTCCTTTCAGGCGAAGACCCGATGAGGGAGCCGGAGGTGGTGTCTGGTTCGGCCGGTGCCCCGACCTCGGGGGGTACTGATCCTCGCGGGAAAGGCAAGGGGGCGGCTAGTGAGGCGGGATCCCCGGACCGTGGGGGCGGGGCCCCCCGGGGGGAGAGATTGCACCCAGGACGGACGTCAGTCGGACGAGACCGCTCCGCCGGTGGGTCGAGCGAGGATCGTCCCGAGGGCGTGCCCGAGGGAGGGACCGGACCCTCCGTCCCCCCCGCGGGTATCCGAGGTGGTTGCGCCCCGCCGGGCGCATGTGGTTCAGAAGTGGCCATACGGTATCCCTTTGCGGGAAATGGGGGCGTCGTCGAGTCAAGCCTGTGAGGGCGCTCTCATTCGTTTTAAGAGGACCCGAGAAGAGGTCGAGGCGTACCCTGATGACCATCTCCGCAAGTTTCCCTTTCGAGTCAGCCGCGACGAGTCGGTATTCGAAGATGCGGGAGTGGCGGCGCGGCTCGCCGAGTATTGCGGGTTGCCGCGCGATCGTGAGTCGTTGACTCGCGTGGGGGCGGAGCGGCTGTGTGGCTCGGCTATATGGCATGTCGTACAGGTAAGCTGGTTTTCTTTACTCGCACGCCGGCTTTGTGTGCCCGTGTCTCACTGATTCAAGGTTTAAGCAGATGCTTACCAACGTGCTAGCCCTACGGGGCCGTCCCGCCGCGGTCGCCACCCGGGTGGCCCTGCGTGAAGCAAAGGAGAACCTTGGCGAGGTCAAGGAGAAGCTGAGGGACACGGAGGCGGAGCTGGAGAGGGTTAGGGTGGCCTGCGGCGTGGAGAAGGGGCGGGCTGCGTACTTCGATTTGTCCAAAGCGGCGGTCGAGAAGCAGCTTCAAGAAATAGCGCGAGAGAGGGATGATATTCGGGCGAAATATACCTCGGAAGTTGCCAGCAAGGAGTCTGTGATCGGGTTGCAGAGGCAGCAGATTGAGGACCTAAAGGTCGCTCTGGCGGCCGAGAAGAGGGAGAAGGGTCTAGCGGTGCGGCGACTGGAGGATAAGCGGGACGCGGAGGGCAAGCTGGTCGAAGCCGCTATCCGCCGGTATCATGACGAGCATGTTGTGCCGATGCTGCAAGAGGCTAAGGAGGCGGCGATTCGGCAAGTGGTCAAGGATGTGAGGGAGCGGTCGGTCGAGAAGCGGCGCCGCTAGAAGCGTGGGTTCGGGGAGGGCCGTAACTTCTCGTGATGGGGTTATGAGCGATGTGTTGTTGTAGTGGGTGGAGAGTCAAAGGTTCCATGTAAGGGTTAGCGGTTTGAGTAAATAAATTTTGATTGTTTTGTGCCAAACTGTATTCGTGTAAGGTTAGCCCGTAGAATATACGATTTGTGGGGATGTGATTGTGTAAGGTTAGCCCGTAGAATATACGATTTGTGGGGATGTGATTGCCCCCAACTGCGCTCTGCCGGGGATTCCGGTAGAGGGGAGTTGAGATGAGTCACGGTCTTTTGCTTGGGCGCCCGTGCCAAGTGTTGGAATTGAGATGGGTTCCCGTGACGGCCGGGCCGAAGGAGAGCGGAAATGGCAATGAGGCGAGGGAAGCTCCTGCTTTGGCCGTACTGACGGGTGTTAGACCAAATATTGGGTCCAACTCTGAGGGTGTTTTGGCCGGACTGATGGAGGACGGACCAAATCTTGGATCTGGCGTTGGTTCCATGATTTGGCCGGACTGTCGGAGGCCGGATCTAATCTCGGATCTGGCGTTGGTTCCATGATTTGGCCGGACTGTCGGAGGCCGGATCCAATCTTGGGTATGGCGTTGGTTCCATGATTCGGCCGGACTGTCGGAGGCCGGACCAAATCTTGGCTCTAGCGGCGATATCGTGGGGTAATTTCAAAAGAGGGTAATCATTTCGTAGGGATTTGGGCGGGATTTGTTGGCGGTCGTCTGACTTGACGTCATCCTGGCGAATCGACGGCGGGCGGGAACCGAGGCGGCCCGACCACTGTGGTTACGACACGTGGCGCAACTGACGGTTTTGACGGGACGCGAAGCGGCAGAACACGTGGGTTGGTGATGGACAGGACCCAGATTGGTTACGCGTGTCGTTGGTTCGACGGTCACGATGCCGATGTTTTGCGGGACCGCTTTAGAGATATATAGCCTGTGGGGGGGTAAAAAAGGTTGAATGTCGAGGAGCTAGGGTTTGAAAGAGGTTTAAGAATCCTTTCCAGAGCCGTTCTCGTAGGAGCGGTCGGCAGAGCAAAGCGAGAGTCTGAGGCGACAGCACCCGTTAGGTAAGACGCCCATTTGACTAATGTCTTCCACGATGTCTCCAATTCTGGGTCAGGGTTCTGGGGGAGTTGGGGAGGGAAGTTCAGCCGCGGGGACCGGAGGGGTGCCCGTCGAGATTGCGGGAGTGAAATCGGTGCTGAGGAAATCCATTGGGGAGATCTTCGCGAAGTACGTCAGGCCGCCATACTCGGTTCGTGAACCGGAGCCGCAGGAAAGGGTGTGTTTTGCGGGGGACCGGGAGGTTGGAGTGTACGTCTCTTCATTTGAGCAGGGTTTGCGCTTTCCCCCTCATTCGTTCGTGCTGGAAGTGTTGAACTTCCTGGAACTGCCGATGTATCGTCTGATGCCCAATGCCATTAGTGCCATTGTGGGGTTCCTAGTGCTGTGTGTAAGCAATCAGGTTAATCCGTCCCTGTCCTTATTTCGCCACTTCTTCTTGGTCAAGAGGTATGGATCGTGCTACTATTTATCCGCGAAGAGGACGCATCCGCTCATCAAAGGGTTGCCTGGCAAAATTAAATTGTGGCGCCAGCAGTATGTGTTTGTGGAGGTGCCGGAGGAAGTGCTGATAAGGGCTGATTGGGCCGAGCTGAATCCCGAGGCGAGAGAGGTGGTGGAATTGGGGGACGAGGAGAAGATGGTGGCCCAGACTTTAATGGCTATACCAGCAGAGGGCCGAAATTATCGGACGTTGTCTCGGCCTGAGATGATAACAGCCTATATATGGCCCGAAGGTACAGAAGATTTGGGTGTTCCTGCGCCTGATATGCTTACGCTGAACTTTATCTCTTTGGCAGGTGGCACGATGAGTCTATCCCTTGAGGAAATGATGCGGAGGGCCGCGGATCAGGCGGGGCGATCGACGACGAGAGGTGGCCCTAAGAGGGCGCGAGCGGAAGGAGGGGCTGGGAGCTCGACTAGGGTGCCGGCGTCAACGAAGAGGAGGAAGAGGTCGACAGGGGATGGCGTGGCGGACCCCATCATCGACCTGGAGGGTGACGAAGAAGGGTCGACGGGGGGAGGGGGAGAACTGCCCCGAACGACTTCGCCTAGCCCCGTGGCGCCTGCAGGGGGTGAGGGGGCGGATCCCAGCGGTCAGTCGCATGGGGTCGAGGCGTCGAGCGGCCCGACCGGATCAGGAGGATGGGACCATTGGCCTTATGGTTGTCCCATGTTTGGTCTCGAGAGGCCGACAACCGACCCCCACTGTGAGGCCGCCCTGGCCAAGTTTAAGGCCAAGAGGGCCGATGTCGAGGGCTGTCCCGACGGGGCGCTTCATCGAGCGCGGTACAAAGTGGCGAACAATGAGTCCGTGTTTGAGGATGGTAGCGTGGCGGCGAGGCTGGCGGAAAACATCTTCCTGCCTCGCGACAAGGTGGCGCTGGAAGCGGTGGAGCCGGAGGGTCTGTGCGGGACCGCAGTGATGCATGGCGTCCAGGTATGTTATGTAAGACGGGTGATGTCTTTCGGCGGGTTTTAGCTTTCGCCCTAAATGGGTCTTATTTTTTGGTGTTTCTTTACGCAGATCCTCAACTTGATGCTCGGGCTGATGCGGCACGTGCCGGCCATACACAAGGCCGAAGACGCCGTGGCTAGGATGGTCGCCGAGGTCGCTGCCGTTCGTAAGAGAGCCGGCGAGGACCTGGAGAAGGAGAGGGAGCGGGGCGGCCGATATGATGCTGAAGTAGAGCGTCTGAAGACCGTCGTGACCGAGGCTAGAGAGAGAGCGAAGGAGCTGGAGGGGGCCCTTCGGAGGGAGGAGGCTCGTGTGGAGGATTTTGCTGCGCGTGCCAAGGCCGCCGAAGAGGAGTTGGCTCGTAGGGTCGAGGAATTCCGGACGTATCAGGAGACAACCGTCATCCCCGCCCTTACAAATTCGATGGTCGAGGGCATAAGGAAGGGCCACGTGGAGGGGTGGAATGACTGCCTTGCGCGGATGAAGGAGAAGGCGGCTGGCCTGGTCCTGCCAATAGAGGTCGATCTTGACGGGCTCGTCGCAAGCGGCGGCGGGGAGGGGGATGGAGACGAGAAGGGTGAGGAGCAAGAGGACGAGGATGGTGACGAGCCAGAGGATGAGGATGGTGACGAGACAGAGGGCGAGGATGGTGACGAGCCAGAGGGCGGCGGGGCGGCGGGGGATTCTATGGAGGGAGAGGGCGTCGTGATTGGTGGGGGCGCCAAGTAGTTTTGTGTATGCCCCCCTTGTGTATGTTTAAAAATGAAAGAAAGTAAGGATTCGCATGACTCGCCCCCGCCTCTTTTGGGCTTTCCGCCTGTGTATGCATAAATTTACTTCTTAGATTTACGCCTTGGTGCGGCCGTTTCTATGTTGGCGTAGGCTGAATCGTGTCGAGTCCCTTTATTTCGCGTATGGCGCCCGAGAGATTTGATAGCGGGGTCGCCTCCCTTTGCGTAGGTCGTTCGGGTTTAGGTCTATCCGAGTTATGACCAGCGGTAAACCGGGACTTGTCTTTGGCCTTCTCATCGGCTACGATCTAAAATTTAATAAAACGGGGGCTTTCTATTGGCGTAACGTTGAATTGGTACGAAGGCGTAACATTGTATCGGCCCGTAGGCGTAACATTGTATCGGCCCGTAGGCGTAACATTGTAGGCGTGACCGTGTGTCGATCTAGGTAAGTGGACGTTCTCTTCGCAGTTGATCCGCCTCTCTGGCGTCGCGCCCCTGACAAGGTGGGGTGGCGGGATTCAGAGAGTTCCCCCTTGGCGTAGGGGTGATGATCGCGTCGGAGCCCGGCAGTGGCTTTGGCCCTCGTTCCCAGAATTGGGGGGAGAGGGAGTCCTTGGTGGTTGTTCTATCCCACGGGGCCCTGTTGCTCCTCTCGATTGGAGGCTCCGCGTGGTAGGCGCGAAGGGATGCGGGTTGTATCCCCTTCGTGCGTCCCCCCGGTGTTAACGGTTCAGGGGAGGCCGATGAGTGGAAGGGGTGGCGCTGGCGGCTGCCGGGGGGTCCGGTGAGGTGATTTGGCAGGTCCGTCCCATCCATCGGGTTGCCAGCCAGCCGCTCCTGCATACCCCGGGCGTTCGTGGAGAGGCATGGTGTGCCCACGGAGCGCCCGGTCTCCTGCCTTAAGTTGTCCAAAAGAAGGAGGGGAGCAGCAGGCTGGGTAGCCGTTGTGTAAGCGGGATATCCGGTTGGTGGATCATCTATCTTTGCGGTCGGCGAAGCTTGCGTCTTCCGCGCATTTCAAGGGAGGGAGGGTGGTAAAAATGACGAGTTTTTCTCCACATCCTTTCCTTTGCCTTTCTCCCCCTCCCCATGAAGCTGAGGAGAGGGGGGATTTATAATGGTGAGCGTCTGCGCTCATTTATTCTTCCTTGATGGGTGATGTGACCCCGATGCGTGACAGGTGATGTGACCCCTCAGGCATGCCTGGCATTTGTCATTGGCGCTCGTCCCGAGGGTCCTGCTTGAGTTGGACAAGTCGTTTCGGGCGTCGGCTTTATGGGGGTCTAGCGTTACTCCTCGGGGATGGCTTTCCGTAGGGGTGGCCTTGATTCGCGGACCGTGAGTAGGTTCCCGAGGTTTGAGGAGAAGGGTGACGGGCCCTTTCGGGGGAGGGAGGGCATCAGTCCGTTTCCTACCCCGCCTATGGCGCTCTGGCTTGGGTGGCTAAGCTCAGTGAACTTGCCCCGGAGGTCTTCTTGGGGGGGGAGCGAGTGTGCAGCTCGGCCCGTGCCCCTCTCCGGTTTGGGTGGCGAGGACTGGTCCTGCCCCGGAGTCTTTTAGAGGGGGGGTATAGGGCCGTCGCCTCCCCGCAGCCTCTATAGTCGGACGGGTATTGGGCCGTCGCCTACCCCGCATATGGCGCTCCGGTTTGGGTGGCCAAGCTCAGTGAACTTGCCCCGGAGGTCTTCTTGGGGGGGAGCGAGTGTGCAGCTCGGCCCGTGCCCCTCTCCGGTTTGGGTGGCGAGGACTGGTCCTGCCCCGGAGTCTTTTAGAGGGGGGTATAGGGCCGTCGCCTCCCCGCAGCCTCTATAGTCGGACGGGTATTGGGCCGTCGCCTACCCCGCATATGGCGCTCCGGTTTGGGTGGCCAAGCTCAGTGAACTTGCCCCGGAGGTCTTCTTGGGGGGGAGCGAGTGTGCAGCTCGGCCCGTGCCCCTCTCCGGTTTGGGTGGCGAGGACTGGTCCTGCCCCGGAGTCTTTTAGAGGGGGGGTATAGGGCCGTCGCCTCCCCGCAGCCTCTATAGTCGGACGGGTATTGGGCCGTCGCCTACCCCGCATATGGCGCTCCGGTTTGGGTGGCCAAGCTCAGTGAACTTGCCCCGGATGTCTTCTTGGGGGGGAGCGAGTGTGCAGCTCGGCCCGTGCCCCTCTCCGGTTTGGGTGGCGAGGACTGGTCCTGCCCCGGAGTCTTTTAGAGGGGGGGTATAGGGCCGTCGCCTCCCCACAGCCTCTATAGTCGGACGGGTATTGGGCCGTCGCCTACCCCGCATATGGCGCTCCGGTTTGGGTGGCCAAGCTCAGTGAACTTGCCCCGGAGGTCTTCTTGGGGGGGAGCGAGTGTGCAGCTCGGCCCGTGCCCCTCTCCGGTTTGGGTGGCGAGGACTGGTCCTGCCCCGGAGTCTTTTAGAGGGGGGTATAGGGACGTCGCCTCCCCGCAGCCTCTATAGTCGGACGGGTATTGGGCCGTCGCCTACCCCACATATGGCGCTCCGGTTTGGGTGGCCAAGCTCAGTGAACTTGCCCCGGAGGTCTTCTTGGGGGGGAGCGAGTGTGCAGCTCGGCCCGTGCCCCTCTCCGGTTTGGGTGGCGAGGACTGGTCCTGCCCCGGAGTCTTTTAGAGGGGGGGTATAGGGCCGTCGCCTCCCCGCAGCCTCTATAGTCGGACGGGTATTGGGCCGTCGCCTACCCCGCATATGGCGCTCCGATTTGGGTGGCCAAGCTCAGTGAACTTGCCCCGGAGGTCTTCTTGGGGGGGAGCGAGTGTGCAGCTCGGCCCGTGCCCCTCTCCGGTTTGGGTGGCGAGGACTGGTCCTGCCCCGGAGTCTTTTAGAGGGGGGGTATAGGGCCGTCGCCTCCCCGCAGCCTCTATAGTCGGACGGGTATTGGGCCGTCGCCTACCCCGCATATGGCGCTCCGGTTTGGGTGGCCAAGCTCAGTGAACTTGCCCCGGAGGTCTTCTTGGGGGGGAGCAAGTGTGCAGCTCGGCCCGTGCCCCTCTCCGGTTTGGGTGGCAAGGACTGGTCCTGCCCCGGAGTCTTTTAGAGGGGGGGTATAGGGCCGTCGCCTCCCCGCAGCCTCTATAGTCGGACGGGTATTGGGCCGTCGCCTACCCCGCATATGGCGCTCCGGTTTGGGTGGCCAAGCTCAGTGAACTTGCCCCGGAGGTCTTCTTGGGGGGGGGAGCGAGTGTGCGGCTCGGCCCGTGCCCCTCTTCGGTTTGGGTGGCGAGGACTGGTCCTGACCCGGAGTCTTTTAGAGGGTTGAACTGAAACTGTTATGTAGGAAAGGCGAAATTTGAAGATAAAAAGAAGGGAACATGGTACTTCGTTCAGGACTTACAGTTACCGGCTATGCCCCGGCCGGCGCACCGTGCCCCTTGGAGTGATTAGCACGTCCTTCTCGGGGGGGTGGTTCAGTTGGGCGCGTGGTCGATCCTGTTTCCCTCGGCCGTGGCATTGGCTGGGGCTAACTCTGGCTGGAGGGGGTCATAACTCCGCCTTGAGGAGTCGATCTTCAGGTTCACCTCTGGTCCTTTGTGCTTGGTCGACCCTACGTAACAGCTCCTAGACAGCTTCTGGCTTCCCCGTGCGATCCCCACCCCTCGAGGGGTCTGGAACTTGACCATCTGATGGAGTAGGCTGGGGAGCGCTCCGATGGCCGACATGTAAGGTCGTCCAATGATCCCATTGTACGCCGACATGATGTCGACCACAACGAACAACGTCATTCGGGTGACGACCTGTGGCTCTTCTCCGAGGGTTATCGGCAGGGTGATCACTCCCATGATGGGGGTCGAGTGACCGGTGAAACCGACGAGGGGTCCCGTACAGGGTCTCAGGTCCGTCGGCCTTAACCCCATCTTTTCGATCGTGGACATGAACAGGATGTCGCAAGAGCTCCCCGTGTCGATCAGGAGGCGGCTGACGATGGCCGTCCCGATCTGTGCTTCGATGACGATGGCATCGTCGTGTGGCAGCTCGATCCCCTCCAGATCCTCGTCGCTGAAAGTTATGGGTGGGTAGGCCATCCTTCTCCCTCTCCGGTCCCCTCCGAGACCCGCCGTCATTACTTGTCTCGCATACGCCTTCTTGCCTGACGACGATGCCCCACCTGAAGATGGGCCGCCGCATATCGTATTTGTTGGGGTTTTTGCGGACCCCCAGAGCTCGGATCCGTATCCGTCCTAAGTCGGACGGACCACGGAGGCACAAAAGCGCAGCGGAAAACCAGAAATCAAAAATTTCTACACTAGCTAAACAATTTAGCTAGGCTCTGGGGAACCAGAACCCAGCCCGATCTATGCCGACTTGGAGTGGGTCTGACCACTCCAAGAAGGATCTACACTAAGCGAATAATTAAAATTACGCTAAAACGCTTAACCACATACCCGGAATCTTGGCCCTGGAGCAGGCAAGATGTACCGCACCGTC
Source organism: Scilla litardierei (assembly GCA_030789695.1). NCBI lineage: Eukaryota > Viridiplantae > Streptophyta > Magnoliopsida > Asparagales > Asparagaceae > Scilla > Scilla litardierei. The sequence goes on from JAULAV010005404.1 coordinate 66,472, forward strand.
TTGAGAAGCTCCTCGTAGCCGAGCCGCGTTGACCCGATCTCCCTGAGCCGCCTCGCACCCTCGCACCGATCCGCCCGAGCCGCTTTTGCCTCCGAGCCGATCACACGCGGTAGAAAGTTTCACTTGAGAAGAAACCCGCGTCTTAGACGTCCGGATCGGATCCAAACCCCTTTCGTAGTCGTGCTAGGACTACTCCAGAGAATAGGAAAGTAGAGAGAGAGATTTAGTCGCGGACCGAGCTTGCTCAATAATTTGGAGCTACCCGATCGTTGACTGGTGTGTTTTTCAACGAGGAGAGTGCACCCCTATTTATATAGGGAGTGAGCACTCAACATCTCGTTGCGGGCAATGTGGGACAATTCCCATGAAGAGAAAAACAATTAAGCCATTTGGCTTAATTTCAATTTTAAAGTTAGCCTTTCACAAAGTCAAACTTTAACGAATTAATTCTCCTCACATACTAAACTTCAGACACCAAACAAGCTATCAATCAGAAGAGCTTGGAATGGTGAACGCGTAGGAACTGACGGCGATGAATTTCGACTTCGTTTGACCCCTCAAACAATTGCTCAAAGTTTAGCAAATTCTCAAAATTCGTAGCCGTCATTAGGGTTTCAAAAAACCATAATTGACTTAAGTTGCGGGCGCGCCCGCTAGACTTAGCGGGCGCGCCCGCCCAAGGGGGGAAGGGCGGGCCACCCGCCCGCTGCAAGCAGCGGGCGCTGGCCCGCTGCACAAGCGGGCGCGGGCCCGCTGTGCAGCGGGCTGCGCCCGTTTGCAGCGGGCGCTGGCCCGCTGCGTGCAGCGGGCCGTGCCCGCTGCATCAGCGGGCGCTGGCCCGCTGTGCAGCGGGCCACGCCCGCTAATGCAGCGGGCGCCCGCCCGCTGCACACAGCGGGCCATGCCCGCTGCTGCAGCGGGCCGCGCCCGTTTTGCCCTTGCACATGGGCCTCTTGGCCCGGTGGGTCTAACCCACTTCCCCTTGAACTCTTTCTGCGTTTCTGGGCTCGTTTGAGCTCCGATTTGGACACGGTTTGAACCTGTGTTTAGACTGGGACGATCCCGTCATCCAGGTAACCCTTTCCAACAAGTTTGTTCCTACTAAATTCGTCGTAACTAATTTACAACACGTTTAGTTAAAGTTAGCATCTAATGCAACGTTATGTCCCTATTGCTATTGCGACTAACTTTCACAACTTAACTTGTGAATATCATCAAATGACATTTCTCTCTATTCTATATTCCTATTACTAAGACACGAGTACTACTCGGTGTGAGACCCTACAGCCTGACCTTACTACAGGTTGGGGCTCGAAACCCCTAGACGACGGTCACTACGAGCAGTAGCTGTCGTCCCTGTTTCAGAGTCATCATAACGTGATCGACCCTTTGACAAAAGTATCATAGGGTTTGCATTGGCTGTGTCAGTGATGAATTCCGTTAGCTAAAATCCCTTCGTCAAGACTGTGTTTGATGTTGGCCTAGGGTATGGTTTTCTGTCAACCCCATTAGACAACATTGGTCAGTATACGGCGGTCTTTATTGTATACACGTTGTACTACTTGCAACGTACCCCGGCCAAGGATTAACATAAAGACCGTACTGAGCCTATAACACTAACTTCCCTTTAATGGAAGTGATGAATCCCATCTTAGTCACTTACTCACCTAGAGAGCTTCTGGTGCAACCCAACCTAAGATCTTTCATCAGGACTGGTCCTCGAAGCTAGATCATGGGTCTAAGCTACACCGTCCGTTCACAGGTTTATACAGATGACTTCAGGTCTTAAGGATCAACTAACCTATCATCACCCTAGAGTTATTGAAGACAGATCATTAAAGTTAACCATTTAATAACTCTAACTTGGTCGTTCAGTGAACTCATTCTCCAATGAGCACCTGTGTCTCGTCTCCGACTTCAGCAAGTCGAATGACTATGAGATCATCATTACCCGAAGGTAAGACGAAGACACAGTGATCTATCCGATGTGTCGATATCCAGTTCTCGACACATCTATGATCACGAACCGTTTTAGACTTACATTTCTATTCGGTCTCTTACTTACTCATAATCGAGATCTCATCTAGATATGTAAGGACCTAACTCTAAGTCTATGGATATTATCCAAGTATATTAATACAAACGATTTTATACTTAGAATAATACGTACCATATACGGTATGAACAAGACGTATAATCAAGATAAATTGCCTTATGGGCATATATCTTCCTACATCTCCCACTTGCACTTAGGCTATTTATCTCGGTATCTCATGCCGTTATAGCATATCAGTCACTTTGACATTTGATATGGCAAACCTAAGAATGGTTCTACTAATAAGTATTTACAACGAATTTTAATGGATTGAAATTACATCTCTTGATCACACAGGGTTGATCCTTTGAAAAATGATCTGGATCAATTTTCCTAACTTCGTATAGCTAACAGTCAGCGTATACGATTTAGATGTGGGGTCTAACATTTCCGTAAGTCAGTTTTAGCACACTTCACTTTATTGTGTCAATATGTCAAGTACATATTTGACACCCTAAGTCTCTATATATATATGATTAAATCAAAACAATTTTGACTTAATGATTTATATAGAAGATTCATTAAAGTGAAAAATCCTTTTTACTTAGTCCGGAAAAACGGAACTAAGTATACTTACTTGCTCCCACTGACTTTGAGAATTACCTGGTTAAATTATTTCAACATAATAACTAAATCATATTTAGATTTATGTGCAAAAATAACCTTTTGGTAAGTGCCTTAGATGGAATGTACAAGTGTTAGATTCGGTTTGACGAATGAGTCAAGTCAAGATCGTTTTAAGGAAACTTGACATTGACTCGTTCAATCAAAACGTCCTACACTGTACTTATTCCTTTAACCACTTTTAGTATTAACTCTTTTAATAACTAAATGCAGATAATCAAGAATTAATCTTGATTTGCGTATTATTGTGATCGCACACAATTTATACGCCCCCTGGAACCTATACTTAACCACTGATTGACTTTTAACATTTAGTTAGCTCCAAAAATCAATGTTATCGAAGCTATACACCATTATTCAAAAAAGTACGCAACCATCACAGAAAAGCCACATCCACAGAATTTAAGCCAATTCAATTTCAATTGCAACAAATGAGACATCCATTCCAAAACAACGGGTTCATAAAAGGAACCTTAATTTGTTTATCAAAAATAAACCTTGAGTGCAAAGCACTCATTCATTGTTTTCGATCCTTAAAGATGATACATTTTATTCAAAAAAAAATATCATCTCCATCACGATCATCGTCTCCAGAAGTCTTTGAGCGGTCCCAGCAGCAACTGTTGCTTTGATTGCCGACCGATCTCCGTACTTCTCCAATCTCCAGTTCTTATCAGCCACCTGTATACAGTACACAGATGTCTATAAGTTTCTCATACTATATGAATGGAAATAATTGCATTTAATTGAATTTTAATTTGTACCTGAGGTAGAGGCATCAGTATGCCCCTTCTTCTTCTCTGCAAGATAGATCTTGCAGTTCCTCTTCCAGTGGCCAATCTTGTGGCAATGGAAGCACTCAGATTTCGACGGGGCCCCTTTGTTCTTCTTCTTCCCATTCTTAGCCTTCGTAGGTTGTGGGACCTGCCTCTTCTTCCCTTTGCCTTTCGGCTGGTCGGAAGTAGCAGAGCCAACAACCAGTGCAGTCGGCTTCTTATGAATCTCCTCAAACTGCCGGAGCATATTGAGGAGACCCGGAAGATCCGTCTCAAGGCTGTTCATTATAAAGCCAGTTATAAAAGGCTTGAAATCGGGAGTCAAAGACTTTAGGATAATGTCCGTGGACATCTCATTGTCCAGGATAAATCCTAACTGGGCGGCGTCCTCTACGTACCCGATCATCTTGATAACATGATCATGTACGGGTTCCGTCCCCATCTTGGTGCCCCAGAGGTTGCTAGTGGCTTCGAACTTGGCAGCTCTTGATCGCTTGCCATACAACTCTTGTGCGTTGAGGAGCATGCTTTGAACATCCATATGTTCATGCTTCCTCTGCAACTCGTTGGTCATCGAAGCCAGAGTAAGGCACCTGGCCTTCTCTGCATCCCTCTGGTACAATTTGTAGGCTTCCTTTTCCTCGTGGGTCGAATCTTCATCGGGCTTATCTGGAGCGTCCTCGAACAGTACGTATCCTATTCCGGCTAGGGAAAGGACCAACTTGATGTTCCTAAGCCAGTCTTTGTAGTTCGTTCCATCCAGCACGTTCTTCTCAACCATGTATCTAAGTCCCGAATCCATTCTGTATTTTATAGATACTTTAGTTAGTAAATGTTCGTAGTATAGTTTTGATGGTTTTAATAAAACTATATTCTCCCACTAAATTTATTTAAAGCCATAATAATAAACAATTTATTATAAAATAATATTTGTGAGAGAGGGATCCGACTACCCTGAGTCTGACAACCTTGAGTGTATCTCAACAAGTTGTCCGACTCTGCAGTCGGTAGACGAACTCGTCGTCAATCATATTTACTATGACTCCCTATCGATTTTACCCCTAGTCATTTGTGATCATGAGTGTGCTCAACCGGATCACAATGGCTAGCCTAGTCGGACCCTTGTTTTCGTGTCTAGCCTGGCTTGCCCCTTTGCTCGGTGTATGCACGACGCGCCGGTTTGGGTCAGGTCTTAGACTACATTCTTGGTTAGACCTACGCCGAAGCTCGAGGGATGAGACGACGGTTTCAGTCAGGCTAAGATGTAAATCAAGAAATCGGTTTCTATAAGATTGACATGTCACGGCTTGAGTGTAGCTCAACAACCGGAACATGTTTCTTACAGTTGCCAACTCCTAAAACAAGGAGGGCTACGATTTATCTTGAACAAGATTATTATCGTATTGACTTAGGTATAGTCGATGGACTTACATAGTCATGAATCGACTCCTTGCGGTCCAGCGGACGCGGCCAGGGAATTGACTAAGCCAGGACCACTTGTTACCCAGTCTAGCTAGGTTGGTCCAAAAACTTTAGCCAAGCACATTGACCGACATCATGATCCATTGAAGGAGTTGTCATCAATCTTATGTTTTCCAAACAACTAAATGGCTTTTAATTAAAAGAACTAGTTAATCCTTATCAACTAGTGGATCCTAAAATTCAAAAAATTTTAGATTTGTTGAACATCTTTTATTAAGTCCTTATCAACTATAAGGTTCTTCGTTCAACTTGCTACCCCAATCTAATTAGGATTTATAAAACAATTCAACATTTTGTCTTTTATGAAAATCATTAATTAAACGATTTAATGAAATGATTTACAAACAAGGGGACTACCCTAATCAGGTATTAGGTTCAATGTTGTTTTGTTTTGTCAAACATAACATGTCACTAACATGTTTTAATGGCTAACCTAATAAGGTTTACAAGTCCATTAAAATGAAACAACTAATTTATCAACATAAATAAAAAGTTCATTTTGTGACATACATGGGCATTTGCAAGTTCTAAAATTATCTCCATAATTAAAACATGCAAATCTAAATTTTAACACTTAAAATTAAAGATTAAAATTTAAAGCCTTCATAAAAAAATTTTATCGCATAAAACTAGGTCGTACAAAATTATCTAATAATTTTAAACCTAGGCCTTTAAAAAATTTTAACCTTATTTCTAAAATTAAAATATCACATAAAATTTTAGAAACATCTATGTAGTAGAAGAAATTAATTTTATATTACATCTCATGAAATAAAATTATTTCTATTATTTACATATTTAAAACAATTTTAAAACTTTTTTAAAAAATTTTTAGAAATCACTTAGAAGCTTTCAAATAAAGTTTTTAAAGATTTCTAACTTTATGTAACTAAAGAAAAATTCTTAAATTTCAAAAATAAAATTTTTCTAAAGATTACATAAATATTAAATACCCTTTAAAAAAATTTTAATGTTTCAAAAAAATTTTATAAAGTATTTAAAACAAAAGAGACTACTTTTAGATTTATCGCATAAAAATAATATGCTCCAAAATTAAAATAAATTTCCGTGTTGCAACTTTAATTTTTGAAACACAAAATTATTTCAAAAAAAAAATTTTGAACATGCAAGCTAAGCATTTTTAATAATTTAAAAAGTCGCTATAGTAGATCTATAGCATAACCGTGGCTCTGATACCACTGTTGGGGTTTTTGCGGACCCCCAGAGCTCGGATCCGTATCCGTCCTAAGTCGGACGGACCACGGAGGCACAAAAGCGCAGCGGAAAACCAAAAATCAAAAATTTCTACACTAGCTAAACAATTTAGCTAGGCTCTGGGGAACCAGAACCCAGCCCGATCTATGCCGACTTGGAGTGGGTCTGACCACTCCAAGAAGGATCTACACTAAGCGACTAATTAAAATTACGCTAAAACGCTTAACCACATACCCGGAATCTTGGCCCTGGAGCAGGCAAGATGTACCGCACCGTCTTGAGAAGCTCCTCGTAGCCGAGCCGCGTTGACCCGATCTCCCTGAGCCGCCTCGCACCCTCGCACCGATCCGCCCGAGCCGCTTTTGCCTCCGAGCCGATCACACGCGGTAGAAAGTTTCACTTGAGAAGAAACCCGCGTCTTAGACGTCCGGATCGGATCCAAACCCCTTTCGTAGTCGTGCTAGGACTACTCCAGAGAATAGGAAAGTAGAGAGAGAGATTTAGTCGCGGACCGAGCTTGCTCAATAATTTGGAGCTACCCGATCGTTGACTGGTGTGTTTTTCAACGAGGAGAGTGCACCCCTATTTATATAGGGAGTGAGCACTCAACATCTCGTTGCGGGCAATGTGGGACAATTCCCATGAAGAGAAAAACAATTAAGCCATTTGGCTTAATTTCAATTTTAAAGTTAGCCTTTCACAAAGTCAAACTTTAACGAATTAATTCTCCTCACATACTAAACTTCAGACACCAAACAAGCTATCAATCAGAAGAGCTTGGAATGGTGAACGCGTAGGAACTGACGGCGACGAATTTCGACTTCGTTTGACCCCTCAAACAATTGCTCAAAGTTTAGCAAATTCTCAAAATTCGTAGCCGTCATTAGGGTTTCAAAAAACCCTAATTGAGTTAAGTTGCGGGCGCGCCCGCTAGACTTAGCGGGCGCGCCCGCCCAAGGGGGGAAGGGCGGGCCACCCGCCCGCTGCAAGCAGCGGGAGCTGGCCCGCTGCAAGCAGCGGGCTGCGCCCGCTGCACAAGCGGGCGCGGGCCCGCTGTGTAGCGGGCTGCGCCCGTTTGCAGCGGGCGCTGGCCCGCTGCGTGCAGCGGGCCGTGCCCGCTGCATCAGCGGGCGCTGGCCCGCTGTGCAGCGGGCCACGCCCGCTAATGCAGCGGGCGCCCGCCCGCTGCACACAGCGGGCCATGCCCGCTGCTGCAGCGGGCCGCGCCCGTTTTGCCCTTGCACATGGGCCTCTTGGCCCGGTGGGTCTAACCCACTTCCCCTTGAACTCTTTCTGCGTTTCTGGGCTCGTTTGAGCTCCGATTTGGACACGGTTTGAACCTGTGTTTAGACCGGGACGATCCCGTCATCCAGGTAACCCTTTCCAACAAGTTTGTTCCTACTAAATTCGTCGTAACTAATTTACAACACGTTTAGTTAAAGTTAGCATCTAATGCAACGTTATGTCCCTATTGCTATTGCGACTAACTTTCACAACTTAACTTGTGAATATCATCAAATGACATTTCTCTCTATTCTATATTCCTATTACTAAGACACGAGTACTACTCGGTGTGAGACCCTACAGCCTGACCTTACTACAGGTTGGGGCTCGAAACCCCTAGACGACGGTCACTACGAGCAGTAGCTGTCGTCCCTGTTTCAGAGTCATCATAACGTGATCGACCCTTTGACAAAAGTATCATAGGGTTTGCATTGGCTGTGTCAGTGATGAATTCCGTTAGCTAAAATCCCTTCGTCAAGACTGTGTTTGATGTTGGCCTAGGGTATGGTTTTCTGTCAACCCCATTAGACAACATTGGTCAGTATACGGCGGTCTTTATTGTATACACGTTGTACTACTTGCAACGTACCCCGGCCGAGGATTAACATAAAGACCGTACTGAGCCTATAACACTAACTTCCCTTTAATGGAAGTGACGAATCCCATCTTAGTCACTTACTCACCTAGAGAGCTTCTGGTGCAACCCAACCTAAGATCTTTCATCAGGACTGGTCCTCGAAGCTAGATCATGGGTCTAAGCTACACCGTTCGTTCACAGGTTTATACAGATGACTTCAGGTCTTAAGGATCAACTAACCTATCATCACCCTAGAGTTATTGAAGACAGATCATTAAAGTTAACCATTTAATAACTCTAACTTGGTCGTTCAGTGAACTCATTCTCCAATGAGCACCTGTGTCTCGTCTCCGACTTCAGCAAGTCGAATGACTATGAGATCATCATTACCCGAAGGTAAGACGAAGACACAGTGATCTATCCGATGTGTCGATATCCAGTTCTCGACACATCTATGATCACGAACCGTTTTAGACTTACATTTCTATTCGGTCTCTTACTTACTCATAATCGAGATCTCATCTAGATATGTAAGGACCTAACTCTAAGTCTATGGATATTATCCAAGTATATTAATACAAACGATTTTATACTTAGAATAATACGTACCATATACGGTATGAACAAGACGTATAATCAAGATAAATTGCCTTATGGGCATATATCTTCCTACAGTAGTTATGCGCATGACGGGTTTCGGGGGGTGAAGCTCTTCCCGCTCGTCGTTTGCCGGAGGGTCTGCCCTCCGTGCCCTTTGGTGGTTCCCCTCTTCCCGGTCAGGTCTCCGGGCTCCGACGAAGTCCCCCAAGTGGCCCGCCTGGATCAGCCGCTCGATTTCCCTTTTGAGGGTGAAGCAGTTGTCGGTGTCGTGGCCGTGGTCCCGGTGGTATCGGCAGTATTTCTTGAAATCTCTCCGGGCGGGGTCCGACTTCATTTCTCGGGGCGGCTCCGGCAGCAGTCCGGCCCGTGTAGCCGCGGCCATTACCTCAATCAAGGAGGCGTTGAGTTGGGTGTAATGTGCCCGTAGGGGGCCTTCTTGTCTCGGGGCGACTCGAGGGAGCCCTTGGGCCGGAGCGAAATCGCGCGCCGGGCCAGGTCGGTCTTACGGGCGGGGCCCGAGCGGTTCCCTCCTTGGTCGGGCCAGTTGGTCGCGGCCACGGTGCCCCTCTTCCTGCCTCGGCCGTGGGTGTGACCGGGGTTCGCCTTGGGGGGGGGGGTTTCGCCGGGGGGAATAAGGCCTTGGCGCCGAGAGTCTCCTCGGCCAGCGCGTGTCTCTCCGCCATAGCTACCAACGCTTCATAGTCGGTCGGCGGATCCCGGAGCAGTGATTTGTGGAGGCTCCGAGTCCGCAGCCCCGTCTTGAAGGCCAGCATAAGCACTTCATCGCCACACGTCACCACCGCCCGTCTTTCCTCCTGAAAACGGCGGAGGTATCTACCTGTCGTCTCTCCCTCCCCTTGGACTATCGTGTTGAGATAGTCTAAGGGCTTCTTTTTTGTTCGCCCGGCCCGGAACTCTTGGCAGAACTTATGGGATAGTTCGCCAAAGCTCCCTACGGACCTCGCGGGCAAGCCGAAGTACCAGTCCAGCGCGGTGTCCCTCAGGCTTTGGGAGAAATGTCGGCAAAGGAACGCCTCATCCACGTCCTGGGCTTCCATCGCCCCCCGGTATTGTTGCACGTGCGTGAGGGGGTCGCCCCTCCCATTGTACGTGGCCAAGTGAGGGTGTTTGAACCTTACGGGCCTGGGGGCGGAAGTGATCCACCGGGCGAGTGGCGTGGCCTCCTCCGGGTAGGTCGGGCGATCCGGCGCATCCCCCCTCCGCCACTCGGGGGTCGGGCTTCGGTCGCGCCTCGGCCGCCGACGGTCCTCCGTCCCCGGGGAGTAGCCCGACGGTCTCCAGGCGGGGCTCCTTCCTTGGGCCGAGGATTCGACGGGTTGCGGGCTACGGTCCTCCCAGCGCCCACGCCTCCTGGCCAGCTCTCCTCGGGCCTCCATCCGTTCTTGATTCTCCCGAAGGAGTCTTTCACGCTCGGTGGCGAGGAAGCGTAGTTGCCGACAAACGGCTTCCTCGCGCAGGGTATCGGAGGGGTGGTGTTGGTGATGGGGGCCGCCCCCTCCAGGCGGGGACCTGTTCAGCAACGGGTCCCGCCCGTTCCCAGGCCGCCGGGCCGTCGTTGCCTCGTCCAGGAGTTCTCGGTTGCTCCTGTTCTCCATCCTCATCCTCTCGCGCTCCGCGATGATGAAGCGAAGCTGGCGGCGGGCGGCCTCCTCTTCCAGGTAAGCCTTCCGGGTGGTCTCGGCCGCCTCGTCCAGACGCCTCTGCGCGGCGGCCGCCTCCCCCAGGCGCCTCCACCGCTGCGCGACTTCTACCTCCTCTTCCAGGAGCCTTTACTGGGCCGCGATCTCCTCAGCGAGCCCCCTATGCTCCCCCTCCTCCTCGAACTGAGGGTGGAGGTTTCGCCTCACGTTCAGGGGCTCTGAGGGGCCGGGCGGAGGTCCCGTTCCAGCCGTCTGACAGCCTCCCCTGGCCTGAGCAACGGCCTCGAAGCTCTTCAGGACGGCGGGGACTGAAGTGTGTTCGATCTCGGAGCCCATCCCCCGAAGGGGGTCGGACGCCGGGGTGATTTGTAGGGAGAGCGGTTCCTGTCCCACGGGGTCTTTGCCGTGGTCCGGGTTCCGCGAGATCGGTATGGAATCTAACATGGGTGTGACCCTTCGTTCCCACAGACGGCGCCAATTGTTACGAGGTGGAACTCGCGTACAATGAATTTGTATTAATGGGAACCAAGGGCACGGTGGTTATGTGGAGAAGGGGGTTTAGGTAGGCTATTTGACAAGCGATTAGTGGGGTGAAGAAGTCGATCACGACGCCAGTGACGGTCGCGGGGCTGAATCTCGCCGGATGCGGCTGGACAAGGTTGAACGGCAGGGGGGTGACGCCGACTGGTGTTGATTGGCGAGCTCTCCTGCAACACGAACAACTCGTTAGAAGGGCCGGGTTGGGGGTTCAACCCTTAGCCCCTCCGATGCCTAAGTCAGTGATAGGGCTTAAAATGGGGGGCTGGTCACGCCGGTCGGACTAACGGTGTGTCGACCGCGCGTGGCGAGCTATAGGTGGGAGCACAAAGATATGGAAGACCTTTGCACTCGTGTGTGAATAGCTGAATGAGAGAGAATTCTGCAGCAACCTCTTCTCCGTCAGAGGAGAAGGGGTATTTATACCTGACGGGTGATGACTAGGCGTGCTGAGCTGGCTCGGGTGTCGGCGGAAGCTTCGGACAAGGACATCGGGAACTGGAGTTTCTGACCTGCCTCTGTCAGGCGGCGCAACGGCCAAGAGGTGCTTTTGTCGGGATGTCAGGGCCGAAAGCACCAACCGCCGGTCAGGTCAGCCGCCTGGGGGTGCTTTGTCAGGCGGTCGGGTGACGTATGTGTCAGTTGTGCCTTTGTCCTAGGCTGTTTGTCGTTAGCGTCGAACTAAAGGTCTGGCTAATTTTAGGCACTGCGGTTCGCGGGAATCGGACGGGCCGTTCCGGTCGGGGGTAGTCCGGCCCGACCACGCCCGTCCGTAGGCCTGGCCTTGATACCCAAGCATCCCCAAGCACGCTACCCCGAGGGGCCGGGCGGCCGCGGTTGTTCGCCTCGGCCGGCTACAATTGCTCGCCTCGGCCGTCTCCGGGGGGGAGGGCGCCGTAAGGCGTGCCTATCTCCATGATGGCCCGGGTCCTCGGGGCGGCGGCCCTGATTGTTAAAGGGTGAGCTAAAGGGGTATGTTAGCGGATCCGGGCGGGAGTCGGGCTATTATGATCTTTAGGTCGTAACAAGATCAATGAAGCGCTGCAGCATCTCCTTCTTCGCAGCCTTCGGAAAGAACTCCTCATCAAACCTGGACTTAAAGGTAGTCCAAGCTATCGGCTCCACCAACATCTTCTCTTCCGCATCCCACCAGTTCCGAGCATTATCCTTGAGTTGCCTCCTCGCCAAATCAACCCATCCAGCCGGGGTGATCTTGGCCATCTTCAGATTGTCCTCGATGTTCCGAATCCACTCATCGGCAGCCAGAGGACCCTCAGACCCATCAAAATATGCGGGACCTAGCTCCTGAAATTGCTTCGCTCCCGGCTCAGAGCGAGGGGCATCCGGAAGAGCCCGGGCAGCTCGAGCAAGTGGAGCATTCTGGACTTGCAGGAGCACGCCCTGCTGCACTTGCATCATCTGGAGCATCATCCGCATCATCTCACCGTTGGTGGGTTCCCGCTCAGGCTCCTCATCATAAGGGAGCGCACCACTACCCCCACCACGGGTGAATCGTCTTCCTGCCATCTAGTGACACAGAAAACGAAGCAGATTAGACTCATAGCTTATGACTCGGACGTCGAACTTAGTTTATTGGACATTCTAATATCATTATCGCTATTCCGATAATCGCAGTTACAGAGTGACCTGCATGGGCCACCAACAAAACCTGTCACGACCCGCTTCCCTAAAATGGAGGCGAGACGTGAGAAGGTCCGCACGGGAGTGGAGCTGTGAAGCCCCAAACCCGATAAGCGTCAATAAAACATAAGCAGGTCCCTGTAACCACAAACGGAACAACAATAATAACACAAGGAGAGACAGAAATAAAATTCTCACATCTCATAATTGTCCCACACGAGAATAAGTTCAACATCCAGAAAAGCCACCAGGCTAAAAGAAAGAGTCTAAGGCCCAGAACAAGGCCAACAAAAGCAACAATGCAACAAGGTATAGGTGCCACGCACCGACAACAAAACAGCAGTCTAAACAAAAGGAAAACACAACGAAGACACTAGGACTGGTCCCCAGTGTCCACGTACTCCCCGTCAAGCACAAGCTCGGGCTCGGCGTCAGCAAACACCTCGTCCTCAACAAGGTACTCAGGCTCAGGATCTAACATGTGTCACCCAAAAGAGTAAAGGGGCACATGTCAGCAAGTCTAAAAGACTTGGGCAAGGAAACTGAAAGTAAGGCAACTAGCAACCTAGCAGTTATAGTATACATGACATGGCAGTTATACATGAGTGCACAAGCAAGGCATGGCGAGACAATAAGTACAAGAGAACAATTATCGGGACAAGACAAGAGTAGCCAAGCTACTAACAATCTCAATCAATTCACTATTCACGTTTCACTGTTGTTTGTAGATGTTTACGCCTTACAGCTGAATGGTATAACATTCACGCTGATTGGCCGCTTAACACTACCCCAAAACCCAGAGTTTACGCCTTACCACTGCAGTTGCTGATCGGGCAGACTCCCAGTTGATTGCCGCTTAACTCTTACCCCCAATACCCACATGTAATCGAGCCAGGGTCCCCGAACATGAGCTCAGTAAATGAGCCGGGGTTGCCCCGCACAAGAGCTCGCATTCTAGTTCACGATTCATAAACAATTGGCGTAGGGGTGCACCTAGCCGGAAACAAGCAATTCGGGCATTGGCTATCAACCAACACATGGCCCGCTTCTGGAACACGAGCCAGGAACACAAACATTGTAGCGAAGCTACGCATTCACGGAAAAACTTTAAGAATGCAATGACATGACAATTAATTTGCGTACCGTTAATAGAAATTAAACATGACATGGTAATTGTGCAACATGATATATGTCGGAACTAGCTTCGTTGTCAAGCTAGATCCCCAATTTGCGCCTAGGCGAGTATCATTTCGTCGCCTAGCCTCTTTTACGCCTATAACAAGCAAAATGGCCTAAAACATGGCCCAAACCCTAAGTGGCAAGTTTCACTTGCCTAGCACCGGGGATGACGATCACGAAGGTTCGTCTCGCGGATGCTAATCTACGGGGAAATCGCTGTTATGGGGAAACAATCATCAAAACAACATTCATTTCATTAGGGTTTCATAAAAATACAAATAGGTTATGAAAACATCAAGAGATCGATTTCTTACCGTGAGGAAGCGGAAGAAACACTCCGGAGAACCTAAGGACCAGATCTGGAAACGAATGGAGAAGTTTGGAGAACTAGGGTTTTGGGGGGATTTTAGGGATTTGATGAGATTTTGGGGAAGATGAGGGGTAGAATGTGTTGAGGGATGGTTTGGATGATGGATTTAGGGCTTGGAATGAAGGAATAAGGATTTGAGGAAGATGGGGGCTCAATGGGGGAGAAACTAGGGTTTTGGGTCGAGTGGAGGAAGAAGAAAACGTTTGGGAGGGGTTTAAATAGGATGGGCTGGCAGCTGCCCAGAAATTAGGGTTTTAACACAGATTAGTCGGTCAAAGAGCAACCACTGACCGACTAGTTTGGCAACTAGTCGGTCGGTCGACCAACGCAGACCGACTAAGTGTAAACAGTAACTTCTGAACGAAAATAGGATTTGGATTTAGTCGGTCGATGAACAACTACTGACCGACTAGTTTGACATCTAGTCGGTCGGTGAACGTTCTTAGACCGACTAAGAGTGAACAGTACAGATACTAAAATTTAGATGATGTGTTAGTCGGTTAAAGAAGCATTGCCGACCGACTAGTTTGCAACCTAGTCGGTCAACCAACGTTCTTAGACCGATTAACGATAAACAGTAACTCCTGAGAAATTTAGAAAGCCAACTAGTCGGTCCAAGAAGGATTGCCGACCGACAGGATCGTCATCTAGTCGGTCGGTGCCCCTTCTTACACCGGCTAATAAGCACCAAAAGTTCCGATACGGAGCGCAGAGCTCCGGGATCGATTCCTAAGACTCCTAGGCTTGATCTAATAGTAAGATACGACCGTTATGAAGCCCGTCACGAATGACATACTTCGAAATCGACGATCCTAAGGAAGAAACGAGAAAACACGACGAAACGATCGAAAATGAAAGTTACGGAGACGAAAACCACACATGAGGAGAAAATCCACCAAAACTTATATTATATTATAATAAATCCAGATACATGAAAACCAGTCGTTACACTGTTAAATCTGTTTACTGTCAGAGATTGTATAAAAACAATGGGGTTGCAAGAATTCATTTTCATCGAGAATTTTAATACAAAGAAACTCACATTGAGTTCTTCTTCTTCCTCTAAATTTCTGTTCTATCTTCTCATATTCTTGGATTCTTCTTCTTCAATCTCTCAATTCTATTAAACTCTGTATCAACGGACAATATGTTAGTGAGCCTTAGGATTAACATAAAGTCCAACCCAATATTTTCATCATGCCAAATGACTCAATTGGAGTCTCTGGCTCTCCAACAGGCGACTGATGAAGGAAGGACATGCGATTAGGTGATTCCAAACGCCTGTCCAGCCTTCTACAATCGGCTATTGTGCACTACCTCAAGTCATATTTTATTGACTCTATCTTGAGCTATTGGAGACAGACGAATGACGTTCATTTTACAGTCGCATGTGTTCCATCAGGCGCCTGTGATTTGTTCTCCAGTCGTCTGTGTGTCAAAGTGCGTAACTTGCAGTTTCTAGGTTTCAACCCATATTGCAAGTCAATCGACTGATAAAGTATTTTTAGTCGCTTATCAAATTACAGGCGCCTGTGAAATAGTCATCTATCGTCTGAAGGCGCTAGTGCGAAAGTTGCATTTTCCTGCTCCGTTTCCATCCCATGTGACAGTCGCCTGCTGAAGGATATTCATGTGCATGCTCATTGTACAAGCTCATGTGTAGACTTCTACAGTTGTCTATCCTGGCTCAGATTATAGCCGTTGGGAATTTTATAGCCGTTGACCAGTCGACTGTCAGTTGTTCATCAGTCGACTGTCTGTGCCGTAAACTGCCAAAATCTAGTTGTTGCAGATTTATTATTTTGGGGTTTTTCTTTAGGTTTTAGGGTTCCTTTGGACTTCCTATATATATGAGAGGGCTGAGTTCATTAGACCTTCTTGGTCACCATTTCAAATCATTGGAGATTGATTAAGCCACACTCAAACTCTCTTATTTTCCTCTTGGAGCTATCATTCCATTGTCACGCCCCGATCCCAAGAATACTCGGAATTTTACAAAAAAAGTTTCCTTACAAGTATCCTGAAGAGTGATGGTGATGAGAGGAAAAGAGATAGAAAGGAGATATAGATCATGTAGGCCACTGCGCACATGCTGGGATAGTATAAGTGAAGCTCCATTATAATATCAAAACTAACTCATAAATAACTTAGAACAACAACAACATTTTTATATAACAACTTTCATTTACATACATATCCCAAGTGCACAACTACATATACACCGCCACTCTCCACCTCCCAAGACAACCATTTCATGCTACAAGCAACAGTTCACACCAAGTGCTACCCCTGAAACCCAACTCCAAGTCACCACCAACCATGCTGCCCCTGCTACCTGAAAAATGGGGAGGAGCACGTCAATGCGTGCCCCAGTAGGAACCAACTTGGATTTGGAACACCGTTTTGATGTTATCAACTATTAAGCCAGGCATGGGAAATAAGACACATAAACTAAGTAATGTAACAGAAAGTAATCTGCCAAGTAAGGGATCATACCTGCGGTCTGATGACGAGATACTGCAAGAAAAAAGTTAGCACAATAATAATACAAGTGTTTAAGCAAATATAGTCTAATAAGATAAGTACAAGTGCAAGAGATGTAACACGGTGCCACATGCAAGACAGGTAAAAGGGAAAGGGGAAGTGCCACCAGCAGGTGAAGTAACAAATAATACACATATCCATTAATTCAATTATTTGGAAACTTGGGTAAATCATGGAATACAAGGGCCCGGGCCTCACCCCAAGGATTTGGGTGGAAACTGCACACGACGCAGTGGACACGTGCACTGTACGCCGGATCTCTCACCCTGCCCTGTCAGGGGACCTGCCTCATGGGCCTCACCCCAAAGGTTTGGGGTAAGTGTGGCACACGGTGCAGTGGACACGGGCACTATACACCAGCATCTCTGCCTCCTCCCTGTACGGTAGCAAAAGTGAGGCACTCCACCATATACCTCTCCACTCCCAAACCACATCATCATAAACATCAATGCCCCTCCACTCCCTGTAAAGGCGAGTAGGAATAATCATCACATATCACATCATCACCTCCCCACCTTCATAGTACAAGCCTCATATCCACAATTTACTCAAATTTCCCCCAAACCCCAGTTTTAGCAGCTGACCCCACTTAGAGGGGATGGAGACATTCTAAATCATCAATTAAACATCATAAGTCATCTCATAAGAGTTATGATGGAATGGTTTCACAGTGTCAATGTTTCTCATTTACATCGATCTGGGTCATGCACCTAAGTGTCATGCCCTCTATCATAACCACATCACATATCAACATGGGTCATGTACTAAAGTGACCATCACAACTCATTGGTACATCACTTATGAAATCGTGCCATACATGTCTCGTAACATCACAAATCCATAACATGGTTCATGGAAGCACACTTCTCATGTTTCTCAATTTCTATTTCATTGAGGTATTTTCACAAACACGTGATGGACGTGACATACATGTCCATGAGCACATTAGCAAATCTATTAGCAACACATACCAAGAATCTACCTTTCATGTAACACCAATAATCATGTGCTATAGAGGGTAAATTAGCATCAATACACAATTCATAACACCACTTTTATGTTTCATCTTGCTGGAATTTGCAGAAAATGACAATACATGGCCACATATCATCAGTTTTATTGAGAATTTGACAAAATGTCCGAAATGAAAGTTGTAGACCTGGTAGTGCTGGATTCACATAGAAAAGTTCACCCAAAAATATGAAATATATGATTTATTGTGAATTATTTAATGAAGTCTGTTAAATCTGTTTTTCCGACAGATTCTGAGGGTTGTAAATATTGCTAATTTTTGACATGTTTTAGTCAAAATTTCGAAAAACATGCTCTATAATGAAATTGTAGCAAAACTTGTTAACTTTACAACGAGACTAAGAACATAAAATTCCATGAAGTGTGCAGTGACTGCGATCAAGTCTACTAAACTGTGTCCAGACTGAATGTCAAACAGACATGTTGTACAGATGGAATTCTTGCTCCTAATTTATGAATTGAACATATATCAAAATTTATATGATTTTGGGATATAACTTCAATATCTACAAGTATATAATTTTTTCGAAACCTAATTCAAGCTACTGTAACCAGAATTAAAGCAACAACAGACATCAAGATTTCAGAATTTCAAAGGAGGTGATTTTGCTAAGAATTTCAACGGGAAATTTGTGAAATTGAGCCATAGCATATAAATTTGACTACCCCTATCACATATTGAGTAAAACATGCCATAAAAACATGATCACAAGAACTAATTAATAGAATTCCAAATCCAAGTAGATTCCTACCTCAAAACTTGATTTTTCTTCTCTCCTTCTCTTTTTTTCTTCTCTACTTCTTTTCTTCTTCAAACAACCTTGAATTTCCTTCTAATTGGGAATGAAAATTAGGGTTTTTATTTGGGGAAGGAGGAGGAAAGGGAAGATGTGGACGTCCTAGGCTAGGGAGGGAGAGGGGAAAGAGGAGATGAGGAGAAAAGTGAGAGAGAGAGAGATCTCTAGATTTCTCTCTTCTTTTTTCTCTCTTCTTATTCCTTTCTTCTCTTCCAAGAATGGAATATTCCAAGGGAATATTCCATGAGGAAAATGACCAAACTACCACCATCTTATATGTAATTACAAGTTTGCCATTACTTTATGCACACACCTTTTTACTATACGCACACACCCTCTTTTGTCCAAATGACCATTTTGCCTCTCACTTTTCTAAAAATTTACGGGGAGGACATTGACCCCAATTCCCTTTTCACACTAGCATGGCTCTCCATATATCCATCCATGCACATCCATGCATGCATACATGCATCACACGCACACGTCTAATACATACGCGCTATATAATACACACGACGTCCTTCACACTTCTCCCGCATTCACGTCTTGCATTCTCTTCTCTTAGACATATATTACGGCACAACCCTCATACACTATGGTATATACAACAATATCCATATTTATTTCATGCCTACGTGTGCATCGTAAGTAGAAATACCACGTGTATACAGTAGAGTACACGTATGGTTCAAAACATGGCATGACACCTACCCAACTTAAAACAAAGTCCGTCCTCGGACTTTCTAGACTAAGGGTCGTTTCTAGGGGTGGACAGGTCTAGACAGTAAAAATCATCCGACCTCGTGCACATATGCACTACCACGTAATACCAAGACACACGAAGGCATACACACCCTTAGATTCATTTCCATATATGTACACATTCACTAATCCCACATCAAATACTACACATACCACGAGCTCTAACACCTTCACACACACTCAACATCCAAACACACACTCATATACAACTGCAGTATTTACCACCACTACGTGCCAAAACATATGTATCAAATGTATATACACATACACGACCGAAAATAATATACACTTACGCTACATCCCGAAGATACGAGATGTCTATACATCCAAGTATCCATGTGTAGACCTAATTATAGCTTAGTTACATACATATTGCTACACATAAGCTGATATAGAAATAGACACGATGCACATGTATAAACATTTACGTACATATGTTTCATACACATACTCGTACACATAGGCATCCACACACGCATATATACACCCTAGCATGGTATGTCTACACATATAGTGCATGTTGCATCCAATGCCACATTCAAAAATGCGCAACATACAAGTATAGTCAAGGACATGAGGTATATATATATACACACACACACTTAACAGTAACATGAAAATATTATTCATGCGCCAATAGACCCTCACATACCTTCATGCACAAATCATATACCACATAACCTCGTAAACAGCAGTTCACATTTTACCCATATACTACCCACATGTTCACGAACATTTATACAACGCATACTACGTATGCTCCTACTACACACTACACGTACTTTCACATATCCCTGTAATTCTCTATGACACATACCATTATAGACATATACATATAGAAATCCAGACAACCATAAGGCATATTTACATATACGCCAACCTATTCTTCATACATGCACTCCATACTATTTTGTGTCCTACATCCAATATACACATGACCTAACTATCATACCAAAAATCACACAAATAGGTGCATTCCAACATCCATACACATCAGCAGATAGCTACACATCAATGGTGATACACACGGATGTTCCATAGATATACGCATATACACATGTTCACATTTACACTTTCATACGTACATACTCATTCAAGTAGGTCTCATATATATATACACACACTACACATATATAGACACACATATCATACTCACACAAGTGACAGACATAATATATTCATCCTGTAGTTACACGTTTCCAATAACTAATATATCATACATCTATGTCTAACTATATGTCTATATAACATGTTGCATTCACATACATAACACATAACTCGGTCAAATACTCAAAGCTTATACAATACAAGACGTAACCATCCGCATATACACAATAAGATACACTCCAATATACGTATATTAGAAACATATAGTCATAAAACATGTATCCACATTCATACATGTCATTATACGTAGGCACATACATATAAAAACATACATTTAGATTACATTCTAATACTTCTATAATCTAATGAAGACCACATATAGTAATTTACATATACGACTACACATTCACGCATATATGTATCACATAAGCATACCCATTCACCACTAAAATAATATACATCTATACGTCATCTTAAAGATACCGGCTACCTATACATCCACATATTCAATCACATATCAATTTTTATACATAACTCCAAGGCACATACGATAAAATCCATGTAGAGCCATCTAAACATAGTAATATCACTCAAGTACAAAAGTAGAAATACACATATACAACTATATAGTCAGCCACGTACTGACACAAATATCATGAAGTAAAAATATACACATTTGGGCACACACCTATCTCCACGCAATAATACAACCCACATTCATATATCAAATCAAAACAATATACATGTTCATATAAGCACATAGGCATCACATACACATACTTACAGTTATTTAAAATTTTAACACATACACAGTCACACCATGCTCGCTACAACACACTTACATATATGCAGATATCTCATATACCAATACACAATCCCTCCTCCTGCCACTATATACAGAAGGATGCATGCACTACATATACATCCAATGGTCCTATAGACACCATTCTACGGGTAAGCATACACACACACATATACATATTCCATAACTTCATTTGACCATGCAAACCCACAGCCATCCCATTTATACATGCACTGTATAATCTCAAATCTTTATATCCATCACATCCTACATGTGTTACACGTCACACTTATATCCCTATCCCATACTAGGCACGGTATAGAGCTAAGGGCCTAACCCAAGGGTTGACGAGTCTAAAGCACCCATACTGATTCGGGTTGAATATTCCTCATTTAACCCCTCATCTAGTCGTATTTTGTGCATACTTGTTACGTAATTGGTCTCTAATGCGTTCGTATATTGCGTATCATCATTTATTAGAGAAAAACCATTGATTTGTGCACAAAGTATGAATTTTATTTAGTATTTCTGCCTTTTTATATTTTTCATAGCTTGGTCTCGATCTCACGGTTCCAACGACTATTTATTTGTATTTTTCTGAGATCTGAGTGTATTTTTGAATGCAGAATACCATTTAATTGGAGAAATACAGAAGAAATACGCTTATATACGGTCGCCGCCCAATTCCATGCTGCCATGTGGCGCATTTCGTGCCGTGCGATTCCAATCTAACGGCCCGCAAACGAGAGCCGTGGCAATTTATTGTGACCGATCAATGACAATCGAACGGCAGCAAACAACTCTTAATCGAGTTCGGATCGTTCGACGGGTGAGACACGCGTCAGCATGACATTCATTCCCGCTCTTTGATCTATAGCCCAGATGCTCTTCGCGATGGATACGCAGCGATTCGATGAGGGGTGATCGTGGGCGTTGGATGGTGATCCAACGGGCTGGAGCGATGCGGATTCGAACGCGAAGAGCGCGTGGCAGGGATTAATGTTGACCGTTGGATTTCGATCCAACGGATGATGTCGACCCTGCACTGAGCAGCGAACGAAGAGAAGAGCGGTTGAATCCCAGCCATTCGATGGCGATCCGACGGCCACGAATGGCTCCGCAAGCTGAAAGCGCAAGCGGCGACATGGCGAATTTTGAAGCGTCGATCTCGAATCCAACGGCTGAAAGATAACCCGATGCGGATTCGAAGTGAATGGGGCGGAGCGTGGATCTTGGCGCACACGTGGCTCATCCATGTTAGATCCCGTACGGATGTGCGGCTGAGGTTTGCGCCGCTTGTGGGTGCGGGTTTAAGCTGATTTGGGTATGGTTTTGGGACCCGTTAAGGCAATAAAACCCGCAATGTTAGTATATAAGGTATTCTAGGGTTTTTGCTCTGTATTCTTGGTGTATTTGGGCGATTTTGGAGCCGATTTTTGCAGAGATTTTCTGAGAATACAGAGAGCAACCTGGGCTATTTTTCAGAGGCTTTTAGGAGGAAGAAGAAGGGTTTTCTTAGGCAAATAGTTAGCGTATTTGGTGATATTCCTTGAACTCTATTGTGTATTTTGAATTCTAATTAATCCTATTGCTTAGAACTGTTACGACCTAAAGATCATAGTAGCCCAACTCCCGCCCGGATCCGCTAACATACCCCTTTAGCTCACCAATTAACAATTAGGGCCGCCGCCCCGCAAACCCGGGGCATCATGGAGGTAGGCGCGCCTTACAGCGCTCCCCGAAACGGCCGGGGCGAACAACTGTAACCGGCCGAGGCGAGCAACCGCAGCCGCCCGACCCACCGGGGGAGCGCGTTAGGGGACGGTCGGGTAGCTAGGCCAGGCCTATTGGCGGGCGCGGCCGGGCCGGACAACCCCCGACCGGATCGGCCCATCCGATTCCCGCGAACCGCGGCGCCGAAAGTGAGCCAGACCTTTAGTTCGATGCTAACGACAAACAGCCTAGGATAAGGACGTGACTAACCCATACGTCACCCGACCGTCTGACAAAGCACCCCCAGGCGGCTGACCTGACCGGCGGTTAGTGCTTTCGGCCCTGACATCCTGACAAAAGCACCCCTCGGCCGTTGCGCCGCCTGACAGAAGCGGATCAGGAACTCCTGTTCCCGACGTCCTCGTCCGAAGTTTCCGCTAACACCCGAGCCAGCTCAGCACGCCTAGTCATCACCCGTCAGGTATAAATACCTCCTCTCCTCTTAAGGAGAAGGGGGTTAGAAAAACTCTCTCATCTTCTATCATTCACACACGAGGGCAAAGGTCCTCCATATATTTGTTCTCCCACCTATAGCTCGTCACGCGAGGCGGACACACAGTTAGTCCGGCCGACGTGTCCAGCCCCCCATTTAAGCCCTTTTACTGACTTAGGCATCGGAGGGGCTAAGGGTTGAACCCCAACCCCGCCCTTCTGACGAGTTGTGCGTGTTGCAGGAGAGCTCGCCCCTTGGCCAAAGTCAGCGTCAGCCTCCCGCCGTCCGACCTTCCTCAGCTACGTCCGACGAGATGCGATCCTGTGAGCTCCACCGGCAACGGATCCAACCTCTTCATCCCACTAATCACTTGTAAAACAGCCTACCTAACCCCACATTTCCATATAACCACCGTGCCCTTGGTTCCCCATAATACAAATTCATTGTACGCGAGTTCCACCTTGTAACAATTGGCGCCGTCTGTGGGAACGAAGGGTCACACCCATGTTAGACTCCATGCCGATCTCGCGGAACCCTGACCACGGTAAAGATCCCGTGGGTCACGAACCGCTCTCTCTACAAATCACCCCGGCGTCCGACCCCCTTCTGGGGATGGGCACCGAGACTGAACATACTTCGGCCCCCGTCGTCCTGAAGAGCTTCGAGGCCGTCCCCCTGGCCAGGAAAGGCTATCAGACGGCGGGAACGGAGCCTCCGCCCGGCCCCTCAGAGCCCCTGAACGTGAGACGGAACCTCCACCCTCAATTCGAGGAGGAGGGGGAGAATAGGGGGCTCGCTGAGGAGATTGCGGCCCAGCAAAGGCTCCTGGAAGAGGAGATGGAAGTTGCGCAGCGGTGGAGACGCCTGGGGGAGGCGGCCGCCGCGCAAAGGCGATTGGACGAGGCGGCCGAGACCGCCCGAAGGGCCTACCAGGAAGAAGAGACCGCCCACCGCCAACTCCGCTTCATCGTCGCGGAGCGCGAAAGGCTGAGGAAGGAAAACAGAAGCAACCAAGAAGTCATTGAAGAAACGACGATGGGACGGCGGCCCGGGAACGGGCGGGACCCGTAGCTGAACAGATCCCCACCTGGAGGAGGCGACCCGCGTCACCAACACCACCCCTCCGATACCCTGCACGAGGAAGCCGTTTGTCGACAACTACGCTTCCTCGCCGCCGAGCGCGAGAGGCTCCTCCGAGAGAATCAGGAACGGATGGAGGCCCGAGGAGAGCTGGCCGGGAGGCGCTGGCGCTGGGAGAGCCGTAGCCCACAACCCGTCGAGTCCTCGGCCCGAGGAAGGAGCCCCGCCAGATGACCATCGGACTACTCCCCGGGGGCGGAGGACCGTCGACGGCCGCGACGCGACCGAAGCCTGACCCCCGAATGGCGGAGAGGGGATGCCCCGGATCGCCCTACCTATCCGGAGGAGGCCACGCCGCTCGCACGGTGGATCACGTCCGCCCCAAGGCCCAAAAAGTTCAAACCTCCTCACTTGGCAATGTACAATGGGAGGGGCGACCCCCTCACACACGTGCAACAATACCGGGGGGGCAATGGAGGCGCAGGATGTGGACGAGGCGTTCCTGTGCCGACATTTCTCCCAAAGCCTAAGGGACACCGCGCTGGACTGGTACTTCGGCTTGCCAGCGAGATCCGTCGGGAGCTTTGGCGAGCTATCCCATAAATTCTGCCAAGAGTTCCGGGCCGGGCGGATGAAGAAGAAGCCCCTGGACTATCTCTGCACGATAGTCCAAGGAGAAGGAGAGACAACAGGTAGATACCTCCGCCGTTTTCAGGAGGAGAGACGGGCGGTGGTGACATGTGGGGATGAGGTGCTTATGCTGGCCTTCAAAACGGGGTTGCGGACTCGGAGTCTCCACAAATCCCTGCTTCGGGACCCGCCGACCGACTATGAGGCGTTGGTTGCCATGACGGAGAGGCACGCGTTGGCCGAAGAAACTCTTGGTACAAAGGCCTTGTTCCCCCGGGCGAAACCGACTCAAGGCGAACCCCGATCGCACCCTCGGCCGAGACAGGAAGAGGGGGACCGAGGTCGCGATCGGATAGCCCGACCAAGGCGGGAACCGCCCGGGCCTCACCCCCAAGATCGCCCCGGTCCGGCGCGCGAGTTTGCTCCGGCACAAGGGCTCCCTCGAGTCGCCCCAAGACAAGAGGTCCCCTTGCGGGCGCATTACACACAACTCAATGCCCCCCTGATCGAGGTGATGGCTGCGGCCACCCGGGCCGGTCTGCTGCCGGAGCCGCCCCGAGAAATGAAGTCGGACCCGGCCCGGAGAGATTTCAAGAAATACTGCCGATACCACCGGGACCACGGCCACGACACCGATGACTGCTTCACCCTCAAAAGGGAAATCGAGCGGCTGATCCAGGCGGGCCACCTGGGGGACTTCGTCGGAGGCCGAAGACCAGACCGAGAAGATGGGAACCACCGAAGGGCGCGGAGGGCAGACCCTCCGGCAAACGGCGAGCGAGAAGAGCTTCACCCACCGAAACCCGTCTTGCGCATAGATACGATATGCGGCGGGCCATCTTCAGGAGGGGCGTCGTCGTCAAGCAAAAAGGCGTATGCAAGGCAAGTGATGACGGCGGGTCTCGGAGGGGACCAGAGAGGGAGAAGGATGGCCTACCCTCCCATTACTTTCAGTGACGAGGATCTAGAGGGGATCGAGCAGCCCCACGACGACGCCATCGTCATCGAGGCCCAGATTGGGACAGCCATCGTCAGCCGCCTCCTGATCGACACAGGGAGCTCTTGCGACATCTTGTTCATGTCCACAATTGAGAAGATGGGGTTACGGCTGACCGACCTGAGACCTTGTACCGGGCCCCTCGTCGGTTTCACCGGTCACTCGACCCCCATCATGGGGGTGATCACCTTGCCAATAACCCTCGGAGAGGAGCCACAGGTCGTCACTCGAATGACGATGTTCGTTGTGGTCGACATTATGTCGGCGTACAACGAGATTATAGGACAACCTTACATGTCGGCCATTGGAGCGCTCCCCAGCCTTCTCCATCAGATGGTCAAGTTCCAAACCCCCCGAGGGGTGGGAATCGTGCGGGGAAGCCAGAAGCTGTCAAGGAGCTGCTACGTGGGGTCAACCAAGCACAAAGGACCAGAGGTGAACCTGAAAAGTCGACTCCCCCAGGCGGGGTGATGACCCCTACCAGCCGGAGCTAGCTCCCGCCGGTGCCACTGCCAGGTCGAAACGGGATCAGCCACACCCCCCCGTGAAGGACGGACTAATGACTCCAAGGGGCGCGGTGCGCCGGTCGTGGCATAACCGAGAGCTGTAAGTCATGAACGAAACACCTTGTGCCCTCCTTTTTTTGTCTTCAAATTTCGCCTTTTCTGCATGACAATTTCAGTTCCCCCCTCTCAAAGACTCCGGGGCAGGACTAGTCCTCGCCACCCAAACCGGAGAGGGGCACGGGCCGAGCTGCGTACTCGCTCCCCCCCAGGAAGACCTCCGGGGCAAGTTCCCTTAGCTTGGCCACCCAAACCGGAGCGCCATATGCAGGGTAGGCGACGGCCCAATACCCGTCCGACTATAGAGGTTGCGGGGAGGCGACGGCCCCATACCCCCCCTCTCAAAGACTCCGGGGCAGGACTAGTCCTCGCCACCCAAACCGGAGAGGGGCACGGGCCGAGCTGCGTACTCGCTCCCCCCCAGGAAGACCTCCGGGGCAAGTTCCCTGAGCTTGGCCACCCAAACCGGAGCGCCATATGCGGGGTAGGCGACGGCCCAATACCCGTCCGACTATAGAGGTTGCGGGGAGGCGACGGCCACATACCCCCCTCTCAAAGACTCCGGGGCAGGACTAGTCCTCGCCACCCAAACCGGAGAGGGGCACGGGCCGAGCTGCGTACTCGCTCCCCCCCAGGAAGACCTCCGGGGCAAGTTCCCTGAGCTTGGCCACCCAAACCGGAGCGCCATATGCGGGGTAGGCGACGGCCCAATACCCGTCCGACTATAGAGGTTGCGGGGAGGCGACGGCCCCATACCCCCCCTCTCAAAGACTCCGGGGCAGGACTAGTCCTCGCCACCCAAACCGGAGAGGGGCACGGGCCGAGCTGCGTACTCGCTCCCCCCAGGAAGACCTCCGGGGCAAGTTCCCTGAGCTTGGCCATCCAAACCGGAGCGCCATATGCGGGGTAGGCGACGGCCCAATACCCGTCCGACTATAGAGGTTACGGGGAGGCGACGGCCCCATACCCCCCCTCTCAAAGACTCCGGGGCAGGACTAGTCCTCGCCACCCAAACCGGAGAGGGGCACAGGCCGAGCTGCGTACTCGCTCCCCCCCAGGAAGACCTCCGGGGCAAGTTCCCTGAGCTTGGCCACCCAAACCGGAGCGCCATATGCGGGGTAGGCGACGGCCCAATACCCGTCCGACTATAGAGGTTGCGGGGAGGCGACGGCCCCATACCCCCCCTCTCAAAGACTCTGGGGCAGGACTAGTCCTCGCCAGCCAAACCGGAGAGGGGCACTGGCCGAGCTGTGTACTCGCTCCCCCCAGGAAGACCTCCGGGGCAAGTTCCCTGAGCTTGGCCACCCAAACCGGAGCGCCATATGCGGGGTAGGCGACGGCCCAATACCCGTCCGACTATAGAGGTTGCGGGGAGGCGACGGCCCCATACCCCCCCTCTCAAAGACTCCGGGGCAGGACTAGTCCTCGCCACCCAAACCGGAGAGGGGCACGGGCCGAGCTGCGTACTCGCTCCCCCCAAGAAGACCTCCGGGGCAAGTTCCCTGAGCTTGGCCACCCAAACCGGAGCGCCATATGCGGGGTAGGCGACGGCCCAATACCCGTCCGACTATAGAGGTTGCGGGGAGGCGACGGCCCCATACCCCCCCTCTCAAAGACTCCGGGGCAGGACTAGTCCTCGCCACCCAAACCGGAGAGGGGCACGGGCCGAGCTGCGTACTCGCTCCCCCCCAGGAAGACCTCCGGGGCAAGTTCCCTGAGCTTGACCACCCAAACCGGAGCTCCATATGCGGGGTAGGCGACGGCCCAATACCCGTCCGACTATAGAGGTTGCGGGGAGGCAACGGCCCCATACCCCCCCTCTCAAAGACTCCGGGGCAGGACTAGTCCTCGCCACCCAAACCGGAGAGGGG
Source organism: Scilla litardierei (assembly GCA_030789695.1). Lineage (NCBI taxonomy): Eukaryota > Viridiplantae > Streptophyta > Magnoliopsida > Asparagales > Asparagaceae > Scilla > Scilla litardierei. The sequence goes on from JAULAV010005404.1 coordinate 94,904, forward strand.
CAAGGGCCGAGCTGCGTACTCGCTCCCCCCCGAGGAAGACCTCCGGGGCAAGTTCCCTAAGCTTGGCCACCCGAACCGGAGCGCCTTAGGCGAGGTACCCGACAAACCAATACCCTCCCTCCCCCGAAGGGGCCCATCACCCCACCTCTCAAACCTCGGGAAGCTACTCAAGGACCCCGAATCAAGGCGACTCCAACGCAGAGCCACCCCTGAGGAGTAACGCCTGACCCCCCATAAAGCCGGCACCCGAATTGACCTATCCACCCGAAAAGGACACTCGGGACCAACACCACTGACAAATGGCATGCATGCCTGAGGGGTCACATCACCTGTCACCCATCGGGAACGCCCCACCCCCTAAGAATGAAATTCCAAGACGGCCCCGACTCTCACCAAAGAATAAATAAGGGCAGAAATCCACCATTATAAATCCCCCCTACTTCCTTGAGGAGGGGAAGAAAGGCGAGGGGAAGGATGTGCAGAAAGACTAATCGTTTTGACGCCATCTCTCCCTCAACATACGCGGAAAATGCGAGCTTCACCGACCTCCAAAATAAGCGATCCCCCAACATGATATTCCCCTTACACGACGGTTGCTCAACCAGCTACTCCCCTCCTTCCGTTAGACAACTTATGACATGGGAACTGGAGCTCCAATGACATACCAGTCCTCTCCACGGACGCCCTTCGTACGCAGGCGCGGCTGGCAGACAACCCAATGGAGGGGACAGACCTGCCAAATCACCCCGCCGGGCACCCCGGCAGCCGCCCGCGGCGCCCCAACTGAGGGGAACGTGTCCCCGAGCGCCGGCCCAACCCAACTGGCTATTCCACTTACACCTGCAGCACCCCCCTTCCACTCATCGGCCTTCCCCGGGCCGCTTAGGCCAGGAGGCCGCACAGGGGGGCGGCGGCCCACGTCCCTACGCGCCTACCACGCAGAGACTCCAGACGGGGCGATCAACGGGGCCCCTTGGGATAGAACAACCACCAAGGACTCCCTCTCCCCCAATTCTGGGATCGAAGGCCAAAGCCACTGCCTGGCTCCGACGCGACCACCCGCCCCTCCGCCAAGGCGGAACCCGCTAAATCCACTCCACGCCCCATATCAGGGGCATAACACCAGAGAAAGGCGGGACAGCTGCGATGGGAACCTCAACCTACCTAGACCGATACAATGTTACGCCTACGGGCCGATACAATGTTACGCCTTCGGGCCGTTTCAACGTTGCGCCCATGGGGCGACCCCGTTTTATTAAACATTCGATAATAGCCGATGAAAAGTCCAAAGACAAATGCCGGTTAACCGCTAGTCATAACTCGGATAGACCTAAACTCGAACAACCTACGAAAAGGGAGGCGACCCCGCTGTAAATCTCTCGGGCGCCCTACGCGAAATAAAGGGACTCGACACGATTCAGCCTACAACATGATAGAAACGTCCGCACCAAGGCGTAATTCTAAGAAGTAAATTTATGCATACATAGGTGGAAAGTCCAAAAAAGGCGGGGGCGAGTCAGGCGAACCCTTTCTTCCTTTCGTTTTTTAAACATACACAAGGGGGGGCCTACACAAAACTACTCGGTGCCCCCGCCAATCACGACGCCCTCTCCCTCCATAGAATCCCCCACCGCCCCGCCGCCCTCTGGCTCGTCACCCTCCTCGTCCTCTTGCTCCTCACCCTCCTCGTCTCCATCCCCCTCCTCGCCGCCGCTTGCGGCGAGCCCGTCAAGATCGACCTCTATCGGCGGGACCAGGCCAGCCGCCTTCTCCTTCATCCGAGCCAGGCAGTCATCCCATCCCTCCACGCGGCCCTTCCTTATGCCCTCTACCATCGAATCTGTAAGGGTGGGTATGACAGTTGTCTCCTTATACGTCCTGAATTCCTCGACCCTACGGGCCAACTCCTCCTCGGCGGCCCTGGCACGCCCCGCTAGATCCTCCGAACGAGCCTCCTCCCTCCGAAGGGCCCCCTCCAGCTCCTTCGCTCTCTCTCCAGCCTCGGTCGCCCTCTGCTCATAATCGGACACGACCTTATTCAGGCGCTCTACTTCAGCCTCATATCGGCTGCCCCGCTCCCTCTCCTTCTCCAGGTCCTCGCCGGCTCTCTTACGAACGGCAGCGACCTCGGCTACCATTCTAGCCACGGCGCCTTCGGCCTTATGTATGGCCGGCACGTGCCGCATCATCCCGAGCATCAAGTTGAGGATCTGTGTAAAGAAACGCCGAAAAATAAACACATTTAGGACGTCCCCTAAAACCCAACGAAATGCGCCACCCGTCTTACATAACATACCTGGACGCCATGCATCACCGCGGTCCCGCACAGACCCTCAGGCTCCACCGCTTCCAGCGCCACCCTGTCGCGAGGCAGGAAGATGTTCTCCGCCAGCCTTGCCGCCACGCTCCCATCCTCAAACACGGACTCATTATTCGCCACTTTGTACGGCGCCCGATGAAGAGCCCCGTCGGGATAGCCCTCGACATCGGTCCTCTTGGCCTTAAACTTGGCCAGTGCGGCCTCACAGTGGGGGTCGGTTGGTGCTCTCTCGAGGCCAAACATGGGACAACCATAAGGCCATGGGTCCCATCCTCCTGATCCGGTCGGGCCACTCGACGCCTCGGCCCTATGCGACTGACCGCTAGGATCCGCCCCCTCCCCCCCTGCGGGCGCCATGGGGCTAGGCGATCTCGTTCGGGGCAGTTCCGCCCCTCCCCCGGTCGACCCTTCATCGCCGCCCTCCAGGTCGATGATGGGATTCGCCATGCCACCCCCAGCTCCGCCATCTAACGGACCGCTTTCCCCTGGCGCGTCATGCCCTGACAACTTCGCCGACCTCTTCCTCCTCTTCGTTGACGCTGGCACACAAGTCGAGCTCCCAGCCCCTCCTTCCGCTCGCGCCCTCTTGGGGCCACCTCTTACCGACGATCGCCCCGCCTGATCCGCGGCCCTCCGCATCATTTCCTCAAGGGATAGACTCATCGTGCCACCTGCCAAAGAGAGAAAGTTCAGCGTAAGCATATCAGGTGCCGGAACACCCAAATCTTTTGTACCTTCGGGCCATATGTAGGCCGTTATCATCTCAGCCCGAGATAGCGTCCGATAATCTCGGCCCTCTGCTGGTATAGCCATTAAAATCTGGGCCACCAACTTCTCCTCGTCCCCCAATTCCACCACCTCTCTCGCCTCGGGATTCAGCTCCGCCCAGTCAGACCTTATCAACACCTCCTCCGGCACCTCCACAAACACATACTGCTGGCGCCAAAACTTAATTTTGCTAGGCAACCCCCTGATGAGCGGATGAGTCCTCTTCGCGGACAGATAGTAGCCCGAACCCAACCTCTTGACCGAGAAGAAGTGCCGAAATAAGGACAGCGATGGGCGAACCTGGTTGCTCAAGCACAGCACCAAGAACCCCACAATGGCACTGATGGCATTGGGCATCAGGCGATAGAGAGGCAGCTCCAGGAAGTTCAACACTTCCAGCACGAACGGATGAGGGGGAAAGCGCAAACCCTGCTCAAATGAAGAGACATATACTCCAACCTCCCGGTCACCCGCAAAACACACCCTTTCCTGCGGCTCCGGTTCACGAACCGAATATGGCGGCCTGACGTACTTCGTGAAGATCTCCCCAATGGATTTCTTCAGCACCGACTTCACCCCCGCAATCTCGACGGGCACCCTTCCAGTCTCCGCGGCGGAACTTCCTTCCCCAACTACCCCAGAACCCTGACCCCGAATCGGAGTCATCGAGGAAGACATTAGTCAAATTGGCGTCTTACCTAACGGGTGCTGCCGCCTCGGCCTCTCGCGTTGCTCCGACGTCCGCTCCTACGAGAACGACTCTGGAAAGGATTCTTAAACCTCTTACAAGCCCTAGCTCCTCGACATTCAACCTTTCTACCCCCCCACAGGCAATATATCTTTAAAGCGCTCCCGCAAGGCATCATCATCGTGACCGTCGAACCCGCGACACGCGTCACCAATCTGGGTCCGGTCCATCGCCAACCCACGTGTTCGGACGCTTCGCGTCCTGTCAAAACCGTCAGTTGCGCCACGCGTCGTCACCACAGCAGTCGGGCCGCCTCGGTTCCCGCCTGCCGACGATTCGCCAGGATGACGTCAAGTCAGACGACCGCCAACGAATCCCGCCCAAATCCCTGCAAAATGATTACCCTCTTTTGAAATTACCCCTCGATATCACCGCTAGATCCAAGATTTGGTCCGGCCTCCGCCAGTCCTGCCAAAACATGGAATCGACGCCATATCCAAGATTTGGTCCGGCCTCCGCCAGTCCGGCCAAAACATGGAATCGACGCCATATCCAAGATTTGGTCCGGCCTCCGCCAGTCCGGCCAAAAAAGGGAATCTGCGATATATCCAAGATTTGGTCCGGCCTCCAACAGTCTGGCCAAAACACAGTCAGCGTTGGACCCAACATTTGGTCTAACACTCGTCAGTCCGGCCAAAGCACGAGCTTCCGTCGTATCATTGACATTTACGCTCTCCTTCGGCCCGGCCGGCACAGGAGCCCGCTGCTCACCTCATATGCACCTCAATCCCAACACTTGGCATGGGCTCCCGACCGAACGGACACAGATCGTGACTCATCTCAACTCCCCTCTACCGGAAACCCCGGCAGAGCGAAGTTGGGGGCAATCACATCCCGCACAAATCGTATATTCTACGGGCAAACCGTATACGAACACAGTTTGGCACAAAAAAATCATCATAATTTATTTACTCAAACCGCTAACCCGTACATTCGACATTTGACTTTCCACCCACTACAACAACACATCGTTCATAACCCTATCACGAGAAGGTGCGGCCCTCCCCGAACCCACGTTTCTAGCGGCGCCGCTTCTCGACCGACCGATCCCTCACATCCTTAACCACTTGCCGAATCGCCGCCTCCTTAGCCTCTTGCAGCATCGGCACAACATGCTCGTCATGATACCGGCGGATAGCGGCTTCGACCAGTTTGCCCTCAGCGTCCCGCTTATCCTCCAGTCGCCGCACCGCTAGACCCTTCTCCCTCTTCTCGGCCGCCAGAGCTACCTTTAGGTCCTCAATCTGCTGCCTCTGTAACCCGATCACAGACTCCTTGCTGACAACTTCCGAGGTATATTTCGCCCGGATATCATCCCTCTCTCGTGTTATTTCTTGAAGCTGCTTCTCGATCGCTGCTTTGGACGAATCGAAGTACGCAGCCCGCCCCTTCTCCACGCCGTGGGCCGCCCTAACCCTCTCCAGCTCCGCCTCCGTGTCCCTCAGCTTCTCCCTGACCTCGCCAAGGTTCTCCTTCGCTTCACGCAGGGCCGCCCTGGTGGCGACCACTGAGGGACGGCCCCGCAGAGCTAGCACGTTTGTAAGCATCTACATAAACCTTGAATCAGTGAGACACGGGCACACAAAGCCGGCGTGCGAGTAAGGAAAGCCGCCTTACATGTACGACGTGCCATATAGCCGAGCCACACAGTCGCTCCGCCCCCACGCGAGCCGACGACTCACGATCGCGTGGCAACCCGCAGTACTCGGCGAGGCGCGCCGCCACTCCCGCATCTTCGAATACCGACTCGTCGCGGCTGACTCGAAAGGGAAACTTGCGGAGATGGTCATCCGGGTACACCTCGACCTCTTCTTGGGTCCTCTTAAAGCGAATGAGAGCGCTCTCACAGGCTTGACTCGACGACGCCCCCATTTCCCACAAAGGGATCCCGTATGGCCACTTCTGAATCACAGGCGCCCGGCGGGGCGCGACCACCTCGGGTACCCGCGGGGGGACGGAGGGTCGGGCCCCTCGCACGGGCACGCCCTCTGGACGATCCTCGCCGGGCCCACCAGCGGAGCGGTCTTGTCCGACTGTCGCCCGTCCCGGGTGCAATCTCTCCCCCGGGGGGGCCCCGCCCCCACGATCCGGGGATCCTGCCTCACTAGCCCCCCCTTGCCTTTCCCGCGAGGATCAGTACCCCCCGAGGTCGGGGCACCGGCCGAACCTGACACCCCCTCCGGCTCCCTCATCGTGTCTTCACCTGCAAAAGGAAAAGAGAGACAATCGGGGCGAGCCTAGCCCAAAGTTTACAAAACTTCAAAGATACCTAGGGCCCAAAAGTCCTGGGCGAGCCGACTGCTCTGCGTTAGACTCGCCCAATGATGACACTCCTCGGGCAGCTCCCTCAAAATCTGAGCTTTGGCAATATCCTCCCCGGTCAGCTCCACCCCTTCATTTACGAAGGGATTCCGCGCCCCCCAATTCGACGTCAGCGCCACGTCACTTGGCACTGTCACGAAGACGAACTCCCTCATCCAATCGCCGACATCATCAGGCACCTCGAGGATGAGTTCTCGCCCTCTCCTGGCGCAAACGCGATGATACACCCCCCACTTCCGAACCACGAAGAAATGCTGAAACAACGCCAAGGAGGGACTCAAGGAGCAAGCAAGACACAAGACGACAAACCCCACTAGCAAGACCCATGAACGGGGCGCTAGGGCGAATATCAGCAGCTCCAGGAAATTCAACAAGTGAAACAAATACGGGTGGATCGGGAAGCGGAGCCCCAACTCAAAGGACCGGACATAGACCCCGACCTCATTATTCCCCGGTGAGCTCACCGCTTCCTCCAACCCGGGAACCCGCACCTCATAGGGTTGTCGCACAAACCGCACGCGAATCTCCCGAATGTTGATCCTATCCAACCTACGTCGGGGGGACTCAATGTCTCTTGGTGCAACGGATAACCATGACCATCTTTCCCTGGTCCGCTGCACCCCCGGCTACGACGCCCCCTCGAACGCCGACTCTTCCTCCCCGACCCGGCTACTCCAATCTCAAATCGAGAAGCCATTGATCGGAAAGGAAGGAAATTAATTGTTGTTACATGTTGCTCCCTTGAACCTGGAAGGCGATCGGAAGAAGATGGCCGGTGACGAAAGGGACAGGTTAGCCAGCAAGCTCCAAATGAAAAAATCGAGCGCCGGAGGAGAATCGGAGAAAGACAAAAATTCCCGCCGACCGCCTCCCAAACCTTTTTAGCGGTACAGGTGGCCCCCGGGCCATCTCGGCCGTCAAACTTTCACCACGCGGCGCCCATCGAGACATCCCCGACGCCTCGACTGGCGTGAGGGTCACCTCATCCACGTGTCGCAAACTCAATCGCAGAGACGCTTCGTTTTCCTCTGCCTCCTTTTCAAATCGTAATAATGACCACTAAAGCGGGAATTCCGAAGCCGCCGACGGCACTGCCCGGTGGGTCCAAGGCCCATATTGAGGGTCCGGAATGTTGGATATGGTTCGCCCTCCGAGCCGAGCCGGGCCGCCGCCTCAGACTCGAAGGCCGAGGGCAATTGTTATGACCTAAAGATCATAGTAGCCCAACTCCCGCCCGGATCCGCTAACATACCCCTTTAGCTCACCAATTAACAATTAGGGCCGCCGCCCCGCAAACCCGGGGCATCACGGAGGTAGGCGCGCCTTACAGCGCTCCCCGAAACGGCCGGGGCGAACAACTGTAACCGGTCGAGGCGAGCAACCGCAGCCGCCCGACCCACCGGGGGAGCGCGTTAGGGGACGGTCGGGTAGCTAGGCCAGGCCTATTGGCGGGCGCGGCCGGGCCGGACAACCCCCGACCGGATCGGCCCATCCGATTCCCGCGAACCGCGGCGCCGAAAGTGAGCCAGACCTTTAGTTCGACGCTAACGACAAACAGCCTAGGATAAGGACGTGACTAACCCATACGTCACCCGACCGTCTGACAAAGCACCCCCAGGCGGCTGACCTGACCGGCGGTTAGTGCTTTCGGCCCTGACATCCCGACAAAAGCACCCCTCGACCGTTGCGCCGCCTGACAGAAGCGGATCAGGAACTCCTGTTCCCGACGTCCTCGTCCGAAGTTTCCGCTGACACCCGAGCCAGCTCAGCACGCCTAGTCATCACCCGTCAGGTATAAATACCTCCTCTCCTCTTACGGAGAAGGGGGTTAGAAAAACTCTCTCATCTTCTATCATTCACACACGAGGGCAAAGGTCCTCCATATCTTTGTTCTCCCACCTATAGCTCGTCACGCGAGGCGGACACACAGTTAGTCCGGCCGGCGTGTCCAGCCCCCCATTTAAGCCCTTTTACTGACTTAGGCATCGGATGGGCTAAGGGTTGAACCCCAACCCCGCCCTTCTGACGAGTTGTTCATGCTACAGGAGAGCTCGCCCCTTGGCCAAAGTCAGCGTCAGCCTCCCGCCGTCCGACCTTCCTCAGCTACGTCCGACGAGATGCGATCCTGTGAGCTCCACCGGCAACGGATCCAACCTCTTCATCCCACTAATCACTTGTAAAACAGCCTACCTAACCCCACATTTCCATATAACCAACGTGCCCTTGGTTCCCCATAATACAAATTCATTGTACGCGAGTTCCACCTCGTAACAAGAACCATGATTAATTTGATGAAATTGCTGTTTATTTTCAGTATGAGTAGCTAAATTCTCATTGTGCATGGTATGGTGTAGTTAGGGGATATGATTTGTATTCGTTTGGTTGAATATTCACGCTAAAATTGTCACGTTGGTAAAGTTATAGTCTTTGTTATTAAATCTTCTCTTCATCTCCAAAAGAACGTGTTTGAGTAGATGATCACCCCACAAGGGTGAGTTTTGATTTCCTCAAAAGGGATTTTCATCGCTTATATTTAAAAGACTAAAAATTTAGCAACGATTTTATTGAATTTTGTGCTTTAATCCCCACAAGGGTATTTTCCGGTGAATTGCTCTCAAAAAGAGAATTCATTGAGTTATATTTAATCAACCAAATTAATACGAATCATGGATCCTAATGAACCCATACCATGTGCATACTTCTCATATATATTTTTATACACAACACTTTATTTGTTCGTATTGTTCACGTATTAAAAACCACGTCCAAACCCTTCAAAATCATCGTCATCAAAAGTGGTTAGTTTCTTTACGTTGGATTTCTATTTGATTTAAGCTTTGTGGTTGCAACAGATTTTCTCCCGAGGATTCGACATCTGGACTCCCAGATTATATTACTTGTACGGACTCTTTCGCTTGAGAGAAGCATATTTTTGGGCTGAGCAAGTTTTTAGCGCCGTTGCCGGGGAGAACGGTTTGTTACCACAGTTTATTTCATTCAGAGGACCTTCGGTGAGATCTTTCCACTTTATTGTATATAAATTTTTGTTTATTTTTATTTTTATTTTTAAAAAAAATTGTGCTAGTTTATGTGGCATAGAACTCCTAGGACACATAGGTTGACTAGACGCTTTAAAATGGCTGCTAATAATATGGATGAAAATTTTAGCAACAACAATGAAAATAATGTGCAACCTGGACCTCCTAGAACTTTAAAAGATCTTCTCAGACCCACTAGGACTAGTACAGCTTCTTGCTTTATCTTGCCCACGGATGCAAATTCTTTTAATTTCAAACCAGGGGTAATCCAACTCTTACCCACTTTTCATGGGTTAGACAAGGAAAACCCTTATCTTCAGATAAAAAGATTTGAGGAAGTGTGCTTGACAAGTTTTGATGGAAAAACTAGCGAAGACACTGTATATGTGAAATTGTTTCCATTCTCATTAAAAGATAAAGCTAAGAACTGGTTGAATGCATTACCATCACGTTCTATTACTACATGGATTGATTTGCAGGCTGAATTCTTAAAGAAATATTTTCCTATTCACAGGACACAGGGATTGAAGCGGCAGATCATGAACTTTGCCCAGAAAAGCGAGGAAACGTTCTACCAGGCGTTTGAAAGGTTCAATGAGCTATTGCTTGCATGTACACATAATGGCTTCGACAAAAGCAGGATTATTGGCTTCTTTTACGATGGACTGCAACCTCAGATGAGACAGTTCGTAGAAATAATGTGCAATGGAGGATTCTTCGATAAGGAGCCAGATGAAGCATGGACGTACTTGAAGGACATAGCAGAGAATGCGCAAATGTGGGATACTACTTCAGAGTACGACAGAGGAGGCCATTCTGCACCTTTCCAGCCAACACATGGAGTGGTATACAATTTGAAGCCAGAGGATGCGTTGGAGGCAAAGATGGAAGAAATGATTACAAACAAGCTTCAAGCTCTGAATTTGAAAGAGGCCAAAGCAGTTGAGATAGAGCAGACTTGTGCACTTTACGATGTTGGTGGCCATGACACCAGTGCCTGCCCCACACTTCCAGCCTTGAAGAACATGCTAGGCAATCCAACGGGGGTGAACCAAGTATCTACAAACTACCAGTGCTTCAATTCCAACAACAAGGGGTGGCGCAACAATCCTAACTTAAATTGGGGCCCCAATCAGCAACCTCAGCAGCAAGCTCCTCCTCAGTTTCAACAACCTCAATACAACAATAACAACTACCAAGGTGGGAACCAAAGGAGGGACCAAGAGCCAATGCAACAACAGCAGATGCAACCATTTGAGGATGCGCTTCAGCAGCTTATTCAATTGCAACAAGCCCAAATGCATCAACAACAAGCTCAATTTCAGGCTCAACAGACTCAAAACCAACAGATGAGCGAAAGCTTGGCGAGGCTTACGGCAACATTGGAGAAAGGTAAGCTTCCATCACAATCAATTCCGAATCCTAATATGAGCTCATCGTCTCCTGCAGGTAATAATATGAAGCCTTGCCAAGCCGTGTCCACTCTGAGGAATGGGAAAGAAATTCTGAAACCTGACCCACCAAGCAGAGAAGCTGAATAAGAGGAGGAAATTCAAATGCAAAAGGAGGTGCAGAAAGAGAGCACAGATGCGGGTGTGAATAATAAAGTCATTGAAGAGAAAGAGCCCGCAACATATATACCTGCAGCACCTTTCCCTCATCGGCTACTTCAGAAAAACAAAGATAAGTATCAATTCGAAATTCGTGAAATTTTTCAGAAGTGCCAGATAAATATTCCACTGCTTGATGCCATAAATCAAATACCTGTATATGCTAAATTTTTGAAAGACCTGTGCACCATTAAAAGAAAATTGAATGTGAAAAAGAAAGCATTTTGAACTGAACAGGTTAGCTCTATTGTGCAACAAAATGCCACACCTAAATTTAGAGATCCTGGATCACCCACCATTGCTTGCACGATTGGAAATGCTTTATTGGACTTAGGGTCTAGTATTAATATCTTACCATATCTTATCTTTGTGCAACTTGGGTTAGGACAGCTAAAACCTACATCTGTTATATTGCAATTAGCTGATAGATCTATTAAAGTTCCAAAAGGGATGCATTGAGGATGTCCTCGTTCAAGTGGACAAATTTTACTACCCTGCAGACTTTATAATTCTAGACATCCAATGACCCCAAACTACCAATTCCACTCCCATCATCCTAGGTAGACCATTCCTAGCAACATGCAATGCTTTAATAAATTGTAGGGATGGTCAGCTTAAAATTACTTTTGGTAACATGACTTTGGATTTGAATATATTTAATACTTGCAAGTTGCCAAATGTGGATGATGAGGTTGAAAAAGTAAACATGATTGATTCATTGGTGGATGATTATATTTGCTCTGAATTCTATGGTGATGCTAATATTATTGAAAGTATTGTGGAAGACACTAATGACATCTTTCTTGTGCAGGAAAATGCGAAGGAGCTCAACGCGATATGGGAGCCTAGGTTCGAGGCTTTGCCACCAAATGCACCAACTCAAATTTCATCAGAGGTGGAAGATCCAAAGCCTGAATTGAAGCCACTACCTGAATATCTCAAGTATGTCTTTCTTGGAAATGATAATAGTTTCCCCGTGGTAATATCTTCTAAACTCTCTTTAGAACAGGAAAGCTCTTTACTTGAAGTGTTGAAAAGGCATAGAGGTGCTATTGGTTGGTCCATTGCTGATATAAAAGGTATTAGTCCCATTGTATGCATGCATCACATTTGCTTGGAAGATGACGCCAAACCCACTAGAGAAATGCAACGTAGGCTAAACCCCACATTAAAAGAAGTGGTGAAAGGCGAGGTTTTAAAATTATTGGATGCAGGTATTATATACCCAATTTCTGACAGTAAATGGGTCAGTCCTACACAGATTGTTCCTAAAAAGTCTGGTCTCACCGTGGTTAAAAATGAGAATAATAAACTTATCCCTGTTAGAGCCACCACAGGATGGAGGATGTGTATAGATTATAGGAAGTTGAACTCCCGAACTAGAAAAGACCACTTCCCTCTTCCATTTCTTGATCAAATTTTAGAGAGAGTGGCTGGACATGAGTACTATTGCTTTCTAGACGATTATTCAGGTTACTATCAGATTGATATTACACCTGAGGATCAGGAAAAGACTACTTTTACCTGTCCCTTTGGTACTTTTGCATTTAAGAGGATGCCGTTTGGTTTATGTAATTCTCCCGCCACTTTTCAGCGATGCATGCTTAGTATTTTTGATGATATGGTTGAGAAAATTGTGGAGGTGTTTATGGATGATTTCTCCATATATGGTAGATCTTTTCATGATTGTTTAGCTAACTTGGCTCATGTTCTTGACAGGTGTATTGAGAAGAATCTCCTATTAAACTGGGAGAAATGTCATTTTATGACTACAGAAGGACTTGTCTTTGGTCACTTGGTTACTAAAGACGGTATTCAGGTAGACAGAGCCAAGGTAGCAGTAATTGAAAAGCAACCAAGTCCCAAATGTGTGAGGGACATCAGATCATTCCTGGGACATGCAGGATTCTATAGGTGATGTATCAAAGATTTTAGCGCTATATCTCGCCCTCTTTGCAACTTACTAACTCAGAATGTGGATTTTATTTGGACACTTGAGTGTCAACATTCTTTTGAAACTTTAAAGAAGTTGCTGATTTCTGCTCCCATTTTGCAGGTGCCAGACTGGTCCTTACCATTTGAAATCATGTGTGACGCCAGCAACTACGCAGTTGGCGCAGTCCTAGGCCAAAAGAAAGACATAGCTCCAATAGTTATTTACTACGCCAGCAAAACATTAAATGATGCTCAAAAGAATTATACAACCACAGAGAAGGAGTTGCTAGCTGTAGTATTCGTGTTGGAAAAATTCAGGAGCTATATTTTGGGATCACCAATCTTGATTTATACAGATCACTCTGCTTTGAAATATTTATTATCGAAAAAAGATGCTAAACCTCGATTGATATGATGGATTTTATTGTTGCAGGAGTTCGATGTCCAGATCAAGGACAAGAAAGGCGTGGAGAATCTAGTAGCCGACCACTTATCACGATTGACAGTAGGCCTTGATTCAGCAGATGTACCTTTGAAGGACTCCTTTCCTGACGAGCATCTTTTCAGTGTTTCCACCTCCCCATGGTATGCTGATATAGTAAATTATCTAGTAACTGGTAAGACTCCTGAAACTTGGTCACTTCAAGATTTTAAAAGGTTCAAGTACGAGGTAAAATATTTCTTATTTGATGATCCATACCTATATAAATATTGTAGCGACCAAATTGTTAGGAGATGCATTCCTGACAATGAGATAAATAGTGTGATACAATTTTGTCATGATGGGGCGTGTGGAGGACACTTTTCTGCGAATAAAACTGTGGCAAAAATCTTGCAATGTGGATTTTATTGGCCAACTATGTTTAAGGATACATTTCATTATTGCAAGACGTGTGCTGCATGCCAACAATAAGGGGGTATTACTAGACGTAACATGATGCCATTAAACCCCATTTTAGAAATTGAAATATTTGATTGTTGGGGCATATATTTCATGGGACCTTTCCCACCTTCATTTGGATATGTTTACATTTTGGTTACAATCGATTATGTTTCTAAATGGGTGGAAGCTATTTCTTGCAGGTCGAATGACACTTCAGTTGTGCTCAAGTTTCTCAAAGAGAACATCTTCTCTAGATTTGGAGTGCCCAAGGCCTTGATCAGTGATGGAGGGTCCCACTTTTGCAACCGCATGTTCGCTAATCTAATGAAGAGGTTTGGGGTCACGCACAAAGTGTCTACTCCATATCACCCCCAAACCAATAGTCAAGCAGAGCTGGCGAATAGAGAGATCAAAGGAATTTTACAGAATACGGTGAATCCTTCAAGGAAAGATTGGAGTTTGTGCTTACTTGAAGCGTTGTGGGCCTACAGGACGGCCTACAAAATAATTTTAGGGATGTCACCTTACCGCCTTGTCTTTGGGAAGTCTTGTCACTTACCTGTTGAATTGGAACATAGATCCTATTGGGCTATTAAGAAATTAAATTTTGATACTGATTCATCTTTTGCTTCTCGCATGTTACAGTTGTCGGAGCTAGAGGAACTGAGGAGGAATGCTTATGACAATGCCAAAATATCAAAAGAAAGGATGAAATCCGTCCATGACATGATGATCCTAAGGAGGGAGTTCACCCCAGGCAAAAAGTTCTTCTATACAATTCCAGGCTACACATATTCCCCGGGAAGCTTCGCTCTAGGTGGTATGGACCTTTCACAGTTAAAGAAGTTTTCCCACATGGTGCAGTGTTATTGCTTAATGAAAAAGACGGGAGTGAGTTCAAGGTGAATGGCCAAAGATTGAAGCATTTTTACGAGCCTTGGACCAAGGAAGCAAGCACCATGGACCTAACAGACCCACCTTCGGGTGGCAACTAATCAGGTGTGTTCTTTCCATGATTCACTCTTCCTAACATTGAGGACAATGTTTATTTTAAGTTGGAGGGAGGGTATAAACTTTTAGTTTTTTTTGTTTTATTCTTTTTCTTTTTCTTTTAGGATTTTATTTTTTAGTTCCCTTTTTGCATTATAAAAAAATTTGAGTCAAGTTATATCACCAATACTTATCTTACCTAGAGATGAACCTCATGTGATGAAAATTCTCGAAATATATTCACACCGTACACATGTGATTTATTTTCCTCCACCACTAGTGTTAAATATTTCAGTCTCATTTGACATGAATTTAGTACTCGTGGTAAATTTCTTTTGATATATCTCAATGGTAGGATTGATTGATGACTTAATGAATCTAGAAATTATGAATTAGCAATTAGTATACTTTCAATGGAACACACCAAGGTTCATGCACCAATAATTCACAAAATAACTGGAGCATTGCTTTTTACTCGTATTCATTGCTATTTGCATGCTTTGTGTGATTTTGGGTAGAAGGTATACACTGTCTTTTGAAATGATTAGGATAACCCATTCTTGTGAAAAAATTAAGAGGAGGAAGCTATCTTGCTAGTTTTTTATGCACAAAAAAAAGAGAAACACAAAAGCAATAAAAAGAAAAAAAAGGAAAAAATGAGTGAAGGAAAAATGAATAAGTGTGTCACTAAAATAAAAAACTTGGTTGGCTCGAATAGTACAGTCCGAGTGGTCCTTTTTGGCCTAATGCCCTATTATCGTCTGATTTGGGAGCCATTGACTGGAAACCCACTCATTTGATGGAGCGATCCAAGTTATATATTTTTCTGCGAATGTTGCCTGAAGCGCGTTACGCGGAACTATTAAAAAGAGAAAGAAAAGAAAGAATAAGTGTGCATAACTAGCAAGACAAGAAAACTTCCAAAGCTTAAAGAAAGCACAAGATGTGGTGTGATTTCCTATGAATGAAGATAGACGTGTGTATGTCTTGATACCATTCTATTTTTGATGTTTGCTTTGCATGAAACATCTACGCTCCAAGTTAGAATTTCTGATTGAAAGGTGTGAGCCATTGATTTTGTATACTATGAGCTATGAAGTAATGATTAGTGAAATTAAGTCTATTTTATAACCATTTGAGATACTTGACATTCATCTTTAAACCCACGAGTACCATTATTTTATGAGCTTGAAATTTTGATATTAGTGTGTGGTCATCTTCTTTTGTCGTTGTAGTATGGTGGTGAGTGATTTGAGATTTGATAAGGTGATCTTGGTGTATATTTGATATCATTTTTCGCTCACTTTGCTAGAGACTAGCAAAACGCTAGTTGGGGGTGTGATTCGGGTTGAATATTGCTTATTTAACCCCTCATCTAGTCGTATTTTGTGCATACTTGTTACGTAATTGGTCTCTAATGCGTTCGTATATTGCGTATCATCATTTATTAGAGCAAAACCATTGATTTGTGCGCAAAGTATGAATTTTATTTAGTATTTCTGTCTTTTTATATTTTTCATAGCTTGGTCTCGATCTCACGGTTCCAACGACTATTTATTTGTATTTTTCTGAGATCTGTGCTAATTACTGTGTATTTTTGAATGCAGAATAACATTTAATTGGAGAAATACGGAAGAAATACGCTTATATACGGTCGCCGCCCAATTCCATGCTGCCACGTGACGCATTTCACGCCGTGCGATTCCAATCTGATGGCCCGCAAACGAGAGACGCGGCAATTTATTGTGACCGATCGATGACGATCAAACGGCGACAAACAACTCTTAATCGAGTTCGGATCGTTCGATGGGAGAGACACGCATCAGCAGGACATTCATTCCCGCCCTTTGATCTACGGCCCAGATGCTCTTCGCGATGGATATGCAACGATTCGACGAGGGGTGATTTCGTAGCTGGACAAACAAGTTGTTAACACATCACACCCCTTCTCACTACTATCCATTGGTTTCACAACCGCTACTAACGAAGAGGCTAACACTTCCTTTTTATTTTTCATCTTTTCTTTTTGAGCACTTTTTCTTTCAATGATCATGTTTCTTACATGTGTAGTAGCGTCCTTAGTCTCTGACTTAGATCTCTTCTTATTTATGCCCTTTTCATCACTTAAGCATCTATCATCCGAAGCAAATAAACCCTAACTATCTGAATTTTCACAACTCCCACCAACTCATGCAATTTGGTCTCATAACTCCTTACTGAAAAGGCCTGTCCAACTCATTATATCTTGACTCTTTACAATCGTGTTAATGAACATTGTGTACCATGCTGGCAACTATAGGAGTACGAGCATCTCTTATACTTCATCATTATAGTCAACCTTTTGACATCATCTTCATCATAACACCATTGAAGGTATACAAGTGATCCTTCGACGAAGTAACATTACTCATCTTGAAGGTGAAGAACATATTCATCTTATCAACATGTTAGTAACATTTTCAGATAGTGTTTTTCAAGCTTTCCCATTAGTCTTTCGACTTCATTTCTTTAAACACATGATATATAACCTTATACGAAAGACTCAACTATGTAGTTATTAATACTGAATCTGCTATCTATATATTCTCAATCTCCGAGGTATCTGCCAGAAATGTATCGATATCATGCATGATCATATGCACATGATCCTTTTGTAAATAACCTTCATCTTATATAGTCATCTCTTAAAGTTTCTCTTTCCATCGAACACTTATCTTGTATTTGCAAACTATAAACCGTCACCTGCGATCTACTTATATTTGAACTTGAACCTATTGCACATGCGGTTGTATAGCTTTCATGAGAACTTTCCATCATTACTTTGATCTCAATTCAAGCACTAATGCTCCGGTACCATTTGATAGGGACTGGCTTGTCAAACTGACAAGCACCATGCACAAGATCGAGATCATGAATTGACAAGCAGTCTTCAATCGCAAAATCCACTACCAATCACAACACCAATGAAATCATGCATCTGATACCAAGATTTATACTAGTTTTACCTAAATTTATAAACATCTAGTTGGAAAGATGACTATTAGTTATTATAAACTTAGATTACAATGTGTTTCAGAGTGTTTTCTCACTACAAAAGCGTTGACCGTGGATCACCCGGTCAACGTGGTCAAGGGGCCGACTTGGGTCCCTCGGGTGCGTCGAGTCGGTGCAGATGCGGCACGAATCGGAATTGCGGATGACGTGGAACGTGTCGGCTGGGCCGGGTCTGGATCCTCGGCCACAAGGGGGGCGAGGGGAAGCCTCGGCCTGGTGTGAGACGCTCGGCCTCGGACGGTCGAATGGCGAGGGATAGCCTCGGCGCCTCGTGAGCGGAGGGGAAGCCTCGGCTCGGACGGACGTGCTCGGCCTCGGTCGGTCGGGCGATGAGGAGTGGCCTCGATCGTCTTGCTTGATGCGTGGCCGGCGTGGGGCGGAGGGGAAGCCTCGGCCCGTGGATTTGATGTCCTTCTGCGTAGACGAGAACACTCGTCAGGGGGGCCGGACCTTGGTTCCGGCCAAATCCCCTCCGATGCCTAAGTCAGACGGTGATCTGAAAGAGGAGGCTCGGCGGAGACGGTTCGACTCGAGAGGAGATCGGAACGACCTCTACCGGCGCGAGCGGAGGAAGGAGATGAAATGGGGGAACTAGGTCGTTGATGGAGTACCTTAGGTTTTAGTTACCTGAGATGGGGTCCCTTGTCCAGTCGTCCTCCTAGCCCTTTTATAGACCTCCCGTCGTGTCTGCCCATGACTCACGTCCCTCGTCCGCCCCCAATCATGCCCCCTCAATCCGCCCCCCGCCTTCGCCGCTTCCTGCACCATCCCAGCACCTCCCCATAACTGCCATTAAGTGGTAACGGGCCCGGGGGAGTGGTTATCGCAGGAGTGGGCGAGTGACCTGCGCGTTATCGGGGCCGGGTCGGATCGATATTCGGGGGTCCTCTATAGGGCCTTGTCGGGCGGGCCTGATTGCGCAGATGGGCTTCTGATCGGCAGTCGGGTTTCTGGGCTCGTGTCTTTCGGGCTTCGGCCAAATAGGCGTAACAATTGCCCCCATTGGTCGGGTTGATCGGCCTCGACCGGTTCGGCTCGGCCGATGTGACTTCCGTCGACTTTGACAGGCTCGTCAGTCGATGCCGACTCATTTATTGGTCGTCATCATGAGTTGGTCCGTTCGATACTTTTAAGGCGCGGGTTCCGAAGCGCCGTCGGTCCTCTGATGCCGCCACGTGTTGCTGCGGGTTTATCCCCACCGCTCGCAAGGCCATCTTAGGTTGAGAAGCCGGGTGGGTTGAGAGCCGCCATCCTGTTATTTTCTTCTTTGCGTTGATCTCGATCCTGCCCGAGCTTTGCCTCATGTCGTCTTCCTCTGCCACTGGTTCGGGTCGGCCGGAGCGTGACGTCACTCCTGGTCTGGTGGATAGACCTCCTTTGGCGATTCGCTGGCACGGGGGTGAACTTTCAGGGGTGCCCCATGAGGTCTTGTCATGGCCTTCGTCGGTCTACGCCACCGCCATCGGGAGCATGCGCTCCGCCTACCTGCTTCTGCCTTACTCGGCTCGTGCTCCCGGGTCCGACGAGCGGATCTGCCTTCCCGGTCCCAACGAGGTTGGAATATACGAGAAGTGCTTCCGCTTCGGGCTTTGTTTCCCGCTCCACCCCTTTATCATTGAGTTCCTTTAGGCCCACAACGTGTGCCTGTGTCAATTCTGCCCCAACGCCGTCGGGCTCCTAATCGGGTTCGTCGTCGTCTGCATGCTGAGGGGAGTGGCGCCCTCTCTCCGTCTCTTCGCCCAGTTCTACCGCCTGAGCCACCATCAATCGGGGGCGTGGATTTACATCAGCGCCCGCCCGAAGATGACCCTGGTGTTGGGGTTGCCGAGCTCCCTGAAACGTTGGAAGGGGGAATATGTGTTTGTCACGTTCCCGTTGAGTGTACCTTTCCCGGTTCGGTGGGGAGAGGCCGGCGCGGTCGTCCTCGATCTGGGTGAGCCGACTGCCGCCGAGCTGCAGACGACGAAGGACCTGCTGGCGATTCCTGCGAGGGAGCGGATGATCGACGTCCTCTTTAGTGACCATAACTTGCGCAAGACGGTGTGGCCCTTGGGTGAGCTTTCCGAGTACTTGTCATTCGAGGTTGCCTGGGCTCTTCTTGGTCTCTCACTTCTTCTTTGGGTGCAGGTGGATTCCCTCTCGGTCCTTCTCCCGCCAGCACTCACGTGCAGGTCTCAGATCCAGATCCGCGTAGGAGGGATCATGTGCTGGAGGTCCGGAAGAAGCAGCGGGCCGTGACCTCGACTGGAGGCTCCAAAAGGAAGATGGGGCCATCCCCCTCTATCCCCTTGTTGGGGTCTTCCAAGAGGGTCCGTGAGGGGGTCGAGGGAGTTGATGTCCCGTCGCCTACCGATCAGCTCCGACCCACCCCCGTTGAGGTTGCCTGGCCGTGGGTTGGCCCTTCGCCCCTCCCGGGCGGTTCTCTCCCTGATGCCTACGATCGGCATCTAGGCGCGTTCCGCTCCAACCCCGGCGAGTTTCCTTCGTCAGGGGAAGGAGTTCTTCGTCCACGCTTCCCGGTGGGGGAGAAGGAATCGGTGTTTTTGAGCCGCGGAGCCGCCGCGCGAGTGGCCGAGAACAGCTGCCTTCCTCCCGATCAGGCTGTGCTGGATGGAGTTAGAGGTGACTGTTTGGCCACCTTCGTGATTCAGGCCGGCCAACAGGTAGAGTGTCTCTGCTTGTCCTCCCTCCAGCTGCTTTCGCCGTCTTACCTTTGTTGCCTTGGTGCAGTTGTCCTCGGTGGGTCTCTCGATGAGGCACCAGTTTGCGGCGCTTCCCAAAGCCAAATCCGATGCCGGGCGAGATCTTGAGGCCCATGGTGAGGAGGGAGAGGCAGGTCAGTTAGAGGAAGTGCGGGTCAGGTCCTTGGAGACCCGCGTAACTGAGCTGTCCTCTGCCTTGGAAGAGGCGGATCGGGAGAGGGCCTTGGCTCTGACTGCAAAGTCAGAGGTCGAGGCGCGGGTCGTCGAGCTTTTGAGAGATGCCGACACGTCTGGGGGAGCCGAAAATATCCCCGTTTCCGTTGCTGCCCCCGAGGCCCCGGAGCTCTCCGATCGTCTGGAGGCGGCTAAGGAGCAGGTGAGGGGTCTCATCACTCAACTCGGCGAGAGGTCCCGGGAGATCGAGAAGGAGAGGGCCGAGCACCAACGCCAGATCGAGACCTTAGAGGCTCGGGTGCGTGGGCTTGAGGAGGTGGATCCGGCCCGGATCGCCCAAGACGCCGTGGCTGAGTATGCCACCTCCTTCGTTGAGTCCGCCTTGGCGGAGGCGTTCGAGAAGGGCTTCACCCGGTGTCAGTCCGAGATCCAGAAGAAGTTCCCGCTCTCGGGGGTCAACTTCAAGGATCTCCGGATGCACTCCGACGGCGAACGGAGTGTGGGGGATGGCCCAAGTGGACCGCCAGCCTGTGGCTCCACGGGTGCCCCTGGAGATGAATGAGGGGGGGAAATGCCCCTCGGCCTCTTCGTGCGTCTCTCTGTACATCTTTTTGCTTATCTGGAAAGGAACGAATTTAAATAAATTTATTTCACAGAAAACAATACATTTATTGAAAGTACTTGCGTAAATGCTCCGCATTCCATGCGTGAGTGAGAATCCTCCCCTCCATATTGGCTAGACGGTAGGTTACGGGTCCGAGGACCTCGATGACCTTGTAGGGTCCTTTCCATTTAGCCGCGAGCTTCCCTTTGCGAGCGGTATCCGGGTTGAAGCCCGCTTTCCGGAGGACCAGGTCCCCAAGGTGGAAGCTTCTTCCCCTGACCCGAGCATTGTAGTATCGGGCCACCTTCTGCTTCTGGCAGATGATGGTGGCCAGGGCTTGCTCCCGCCGCTCGCCGAGGAGCTCCAGACTGAGCTCCAGACACTGCGAGTTCCTATCTTCGTCAAAGCATTTGAGGCGGAGAGATTCTTCACCCAACTCGACCGGTACCACCGCCTCGGCCCCGTAGGCCAGCATGAACGGGGTCTCGCCGGTGGCCTCCTTGTGGGTCGTCTGGTATGACCAGAGTATCCCGGGGAGCTCCTCTGGCCAGTTTCCTTCGGCGTCCTTCACTTTCTTTCGGAGGGGCTCTATGATGCACTTGTTGGCCGCTTCCGCCATTCCGTTGGTCTGGGGGTGTGTTACAGAGGCGAAGAGAAGCTTGATCCCCCATTCCGCGCAAAAGTCTTTGAACCCCGCGGAGTCGAACTGTTTCCCGTTGTCTGTGACGATGGCCCGTGGCACTCCGAATCTGGAGATGATGGAATTCCACACGAAGCTTTTCGCTTTCTTCCACGTGATGGTGGCCAATGGTTCGGCCTCGATCCACTTGGTGAAGTAGTCCACCGCCACAATCAGATACTTCCGCTGCCCCGGCCTGGCTTAAACGGTCCGAGGATGTCGAGCCCCCATTTCGCAAAGGGGATGGGGCTTACGATAGGGATGATCTCCGACGGGGGAGTTGAGGTGTGGTGGGCATACCTCTGGCATTCTTGGCATTTTTGGACGTAGTTTGTTGCGTCTTGGACCAGGGTCGGCCAGTAGTATCCCTGCCTCAAGATCTTCTGAGCGACCATCTTGCCCCCGTGGTGATTTCCGCAGATCCCTTCGTGAACCTCCCGTAGGACGTAGTCGGCTTCCTGCGGTCCGATGCATTTCAAGTATGGGAGGACATCCGTCTTCGTCCAGCGTCTCCGGTAGAGCGTTCTCTTATGGATCACGTATCGGAGCGCCTTCCTCTCCAGGGTCCGACGCTCGTCCTAATCCGTCGGCACCTCCCCATGAGTGAGGTACCGCACGATCGGGTCCATCCAGGTGGGATCTTGGTCGATCGCCATCACCTCTTGCTCTTCCGTGCTGGGGGACTGTAGGTTCTCCACGTAGATGGTGCGGCCCAGCTCCTTAGGCGAGGACGAGGCTAGCTTCGACAACGCATCCGCCCGTGCGTTCTCTGATCGTGGGAGATGCAAGACTTCCACGTTTTTAAATCTGGACAACGCCGCTCTGGCGACGGCGAGATATCTCTGCATTGCCTCCTCCTGCGCCTCGTAACTTCCCAGAAGTTGGTTGACAATGAGCTTTGAGTCACTGAGGAGGTGCATGGACTCGGCCCCGAGCTCCAGGGCCAGCCTCAGGCCATTAATCACCGCTTCGTACTCGCCACGTTGTTGGTGGCTGGGAACTCGAACCGCAACGCGTATTCCACGATGTTCCCTTCCGGAGATCGGATCGCTATCCCAGCCCCGCCTCCTGACTGTGTGGCCGATCCATCCACATGGACTATCCACGCTCCTGGGACTCCTGACTGGAGGTGGTCAGCCGAAAGAAAAGACAAGGGTTGGGTAATTACCGTTGCTGGGCCTTCTTCCTCCGGGGGGCCATCTCCTTCCGTTGTGCACTCAGCGATGAAGTCGGCCAAAGCCTGCCCTTTGATGGCCGTGCGCGGTTTGAATCGGATGTCGAACTCACTCAACTCCACCCCCCAGTTTAGCATCCTTCCCATTCGATCGAATCTCTTGAGATTCTGCTCCAGTTGTGAGTCGGTTAAGACCAGTATGGTGTGGGCTTGGAAATAGGGCCTGAGCCTTCGCGCTGAGAGAACGAGGGCGTACGCCAGTTTCTCCATGGGCGAGTACTGCACCTCCGCCCCCTTCAAGATCCGGCTCGTGTAGTACACCGGCCACTGCACCCCACCATCTTCCCTGATCAACACCGAGCTCACTGCTTCCTCCACGCATGCCAGGTAAAGGCTTAGCGACTCCCCTTCCCGTGGCTTGGACAGGAGGGGCGGGCTGCGGAGGTAATCCTTGAGATCCGCGAACGCCCTGGAGCAGTCTTTGTCCTATAGTATCGCCTTCCTATTGTTTGATGGTTCCGCGATCGCTTTCCTCAGAACTTTGAAGAAGGGGAGCGATCTTTCCGCCGATTTGGAAAGGAATCGCCCCAAGGCTGCGATGCACCCATTCAGCCTCTGCAGTTCTTTGATCGTCGTCAGCTCACGCATGTTGATCAGTGCCTCGATCTTGTCAGTATTAGCTTCAATGCCACGGTTAGTTATCATAAATCCCAAGAATTTGCCAGATCTTACCCCGAACGTGCACTTCGAGGGGTTGAGTTGGATGTTGTGACGCCGCAACCGCTCGAAGGTTTCACGAAGGTCGGCGATGTGGTCCTCTGGCTTTCTCGACTTGACGAGCATGTCGTCGACATAGACCTCCAGGTTCCTCCCGATCTGGGAGTAAAAAACCTTGTTGACCATTCTCTGGTAGGTGGCCCATGCGTTCTTCAAGCCAAAGGGCATCTTCTTGTAGCAGTATGTTCCCCGGTCCGTCGTGAAGGCTGTCATCTCTTCGTCCTGGGGATCCATCTGGACTTGATTGTACCCTGAGTAGGCGTCCATGAAGCTAAGCATCTCGTACCCCGAGGCGTTGTCCACCAGGTGGTCAATGCGCGGCAGGGGGTAGCTGTCCTTGGGACAGGCTTTGTTGAGAGCGATGAAGTCGGCCAAAGCCTGCCCTTTGATGGCCGTGCGCGGTTTGAATCGGAGGTCGAACTCACTCAACTCCACCCCCCAGTTTAGCATCCTTCCCATTCGATCGAATCTCTTGAGATTCTGCTCCATTTATGAGTCGGTCAAGACCAGTATGGTGTGGGCTTGGAAATAGGGCCTGAGCCTTCGCGCTGAGAGAAAGAGGGCGTACGCCAGTTTCTCCATGGGCGAGTACCGCACCTCCGCCCCCTTCAAGATTCGGCTCGTGTAGTACACCGGCCACTGCACCCCACCGTCTTCCCTGATCAGCACCGAGCTCACTGCTTCCTCCACGCATGCCAGGTAAAGGCTTAGCGACTCCCCTTCCCGTGGCTTGGACAGGAGGGGCGGGCTACGGAGGTATTCCTTGAGATCCGCGAATGCCCTGGAGCAGTCTTCGTCCCATAGTATCGCCTTCCTATTGTCTGATGGTTCCGCGATCGCTTTCCTCAGAACTTTGAAGAAGGGGAGCGATCTTTCCGCCGATTTGGAAAGGAATCGCCCCAAGGCTGCGATGCGCCCATTCAGCCTCTGCAGTTCTTTGATCGTCGTCGGCTCACGCATGTTGATCAGTGCCTCGATCTTGTCAGGATTAGCTTCAGTGCCACGGTTAGTTATCATAAATCCCAAGAATTTGCCAGATCTTACCCCGAACGTGCACTTCGAGGGGTTGAGTCGGATGTTGTGACGCCGCAACCGCTCGAAGGTTTCACGAAGGTCGGCGATGTGGTCCTCCGGCTTTCTCGACTTGACAAGCATGTCGTCGACGTAGACCTCCAGGTTCCTCCCGATCTGGGAGTAAAAAACCTTGTTAACCATTCTATGGTAGGTGGCCCCTGCGTTCTTCAAGCCAAAGGGCATCTTCTAGTAGCAGTATGTTCCCCGGTCCGTCGTGAAGGCTGTCATCTCTTCATCCCGGGGATCCATCTGGACTTGATTGTACCCTGAGTAGGCGTCCATGAAGCTAAGCATCTCGTACCCCGAGACGTTGTCCACCAGGTGGTCAATGCGCGGCAGGGGGTAGCTGTCCTTGGGACAGGCTTTGTTGAGGTCACTGAAGTCCACGCACATTCGCCACTTCCCGTTGGGTTTCCTGACCATCACCCCGTTCGATAGCCACTCCGGGTACCAGACCTCTCGTATGAAGCCGGCGTTGAGGAGACGTTCCACTTCCTCGGAGGCCGCCTTCATCTTCTCACCGCCCAGGTTCCGCTTCTTCTGCCTGACCGGCTTGAAGTTGGGGTCGGCGTTGATCTGGTGGACGATCACCTGGGGATCTACGCCGGGCATGTCCTCCGGTGACCAAGCAAAGACGTCTAGGTTCGCCTCCAGGCACTCGACCAGTTGGCTCCTCAGGTCGGGGCTTAGCCCTCTCCCGATTGAGACGAACCGGCCCTCGACGTCCGTGACCGGGATCTGCTCTTGTTCCTCCGCAGGGGTGGGTCTCGGCCCGCCCCTTAAGTCGAGTGTGGCCATCCGGTCGACTAGACGTCCTTCGGGATCTTCCTCCGCCAGTTGATAGCAGGTATTCGGTCTCTCCGCGTCGCCTTCGACCTGCCCCATCCCTCTGGGCGTCCGGAACTTGATAGTCTGATGGAGGGTCGAGACAACTGCGCCGATGGCGTTGAGAAGGGGTCGGCCGATGATTCCGTTGTATTCCGACCCGATCCCCAATACGATGAATTCTACCGCCAGGGTCACCGAGTCTGGTGGGCCTCCGAGTGTTACCGGAAGATGGATCGTGCCGATGATGGGGGTGGAATGACCCGTGAATCCCACCACGGGACCCGAGCGAGGTTGCAAGTCTTCCTTCCGCCGCCCCATCTTCTCCAGGGTTGACATTAAGAGGACGTCGCAGGAGCTGCCGGTGTCGACGAGCAGTCGCCGAACCATGGTTGTGTCGATGACCACCGACACCACCAAAGCTACGTCCGACCCGCGCGCCGTTACAGACGTGCTCGGCCTCCCGACCGGTAGGGTCAGTGAGGGCTTCCCGGTCCTCTCCTCACGATCCTCCTCGTGCTGGGCCCGGGCCCACTCCTGCCAACGATGGCGGGCCCTGTCGCTTCGCGTCAGGCCCTTGCTTTCCCTTCGGCGAGATGAGTGAAGCCGCGTCATTGTAGGTGTGGTTTGTTTCTTCGTGGGACAGTTCGTTCCCACAGACGGCGCCAGATGTTTCAGAGTGTTTTCTCACTACAAAAGCGTTGACCGTGGATCACCCGGTCAACGTGGTCAAGGGGCTGACTTGGGTCCCTCGGGTGCGTCGAGTCGGTGCAGACGCGGCGCGAATCAGAGTTGCGGATGACGTGGAACGTGTCGGCTGGGCCGGGGCTGGATCCTCGGCCACAAGGGGGGCAAGGGGAAGCCTCGGCCTGGTGTGAGACGCTCGGCCTCGGACGGTCGAATGGCGAGGGATAGCCTCGGCGCCTCGTGAGCGGAGGGGAAGCCTCGGCTCGGACGGACGTGCTCGGCCTCGGTCGGTCGGACGACGAGGAGTGGCCTCGATCGTCTTGCTTGATGCGTGGCCGGCGTGGGGCGGAGGGGAAGCCTCGGCCTGTGGATTTGATGTCCTTCTGCGTAGACGAGAACACTCGTCAGGGGGGGCCGGACCTTGGTTCCGGCCAAATCCCCTCCGATGCCTAAGTCAGACGGTGATCTGAAAGAGGAGGCTCGGCGGAGACGGTTCGACTCGAGAGGAGATCGGAACGACGTCTACCGGCGCGAGCGGAGGAGGAAGGAGATGAAATGGGGGAACTAGGTCGTTGATGGAGTACCTTAGGTTTTAGTTACCTGAGATGGGGTCCCTTGTCCAGTCGTCCTCCTAGCCCTTTTATAGACCTCCCATCGTGTCTGCCCATGACTCACGTCCCTCGTCTGCCCCCAATCGTGCCCCCTCAATCCGCCCCCCGCCTTCGCCGCTTCCTGTGCCATCCCAGCACCTCCCCATAACTGCCATTAAGTGGTAACGGGCCCGGGGGAGTGGTTATCGCAGGAGTGGGCGAGTGACCTGCGCGTTATCGGGGCCGGGTCGGATCGATATTCGGGGGTCCTCTATAGGGCCTTGTCGGGCGGGCCTGATTGCGCAGATGGGCTTCTGATCGGCAGTCGGGTTTCTGGGCTCGTGTCTTTCGGGCTTCGGCCAAATAGGCGTAACACAATGCGTATACTTTTAGATATAAGGGATGTCCATGCCATAAATTGATCTTTGGAGAAATAGAGAATTTTATAAGGAAAATATTAATAAATATTTTGCGGCTATTGTAGCTACTGTAGAGAATTGCTACAGAAATTTCCAAATCAAAACTCAATTTTTGTGGCTTGTCAACAGGAACTAAGAGAATCGCATCAACCATAGGCTAATAAACCACTTATATAGCCTATTAGCCCCAATGCTAATGTATGTGATACAAAACACTTAAAATAATCTTAAGATAAACCCATGGTTTATTCAAAATTTTATGGGAATTTTGAAAAATTTTGGAGCACAAACACCAGTTATTATAAGTCCAAATTAGATGAAAGTGCTCAGCTCATTACTATGCATATTCTGATTTTTGAGCGATATAGTGAAAGAAAGAGAGCGGCCCGTGAGCTTATGGCTTGTATGCGCATAATGCACGCACACACTTAGCTCATGATGCGTGCGGGCATATGCGCAATGCACACACACAAACGTGTGGTCTGCAGGCTATGCGACGGGTGCACACGTAGTCGCGTGTGAGGTGCGATCAGTTGAAGGAGCACTTCATGCTCCATGATCAGATGGCTGAGGAAGCGGGCGCTGAAGCGACTGAGCGGAGCGAGTTTGAAGCAAATTAAGAATCCTCTTCAGGGTCATACCCGTTACTATGCAGCGGGGTTTAGCTCAGATTTGAAGGATATTTATGGGGGTTTCAACTTTGTCTTTTTCACAACTTCAAGAGTCAACCCTTGAAGGCTATTTTTACTGATTCTTTCGCATCTACAAAGGGAAAAAATAATGAGACTTGATGGTTGTTTGAGAGCAAAAGTTATTTTTACTGATTCTTTAGCATCTACAAAGGGCCATCTACAAAGGGAAAAAATAATGAGACTTGATGGTTGTTTAAGAGCAAAAGTTAATTTTTCTCTTTTAGATTTTCTCCCCCAAATTCGTATCGGGCTGGATTATTCCTTGAACCAAGTATCATATTTTGTAATAAAAGATTATTGAAGTGTTAATGATATCTCTAACTTGACATACACCAAGAATTGGGTGAAGCCATTGTAAGTCTTGGTATTAAATGCATGATTCTCTTTTATTTCACGTTTATTTTCATATATTGCATGTGTTGCAGGCTTTGTGGTGATAGTCATTAGTTTTGGTTGATTAGTTCAACGATTCTTGGATTTTCATGAGGTGGTTGTATACTTGACAAGGATTCGTTCAAGTTTCCAGCAAGTGGTATCAGGGCCCAACACCCAAACCAGTTTAGGATTCCAAATCAAAATAGAAGACAAATGGTAATGATGTGATTTTTCTGGGTTTTGTTGGATAAAAGGGGGTTTGGTACAAAGATGAGATTTTTTGTGAATATATGAGATTTTTAGGGTTAGGAAGATGGATTTGGAGGAAAAGATGGGATTATTATTAATTATAAGCTGAAAATAAAAAGAAAATATAAAGGATAGTTGAGTTCGTTCGAGATGAACTTGCTCTCCTTGCTTTGGATTCGAGATCAAAGCTTAAATCTCCCAAGAACTAGCTTTTACTTCAAACGAAAAGGCTAAACCTCCAAGATCTATGGTTTATCTCACAATATTCGACATCCCCTCCATAATACTAATCGTCGCCTCAACACATAACTCTGAAAATTACAAAAGGTCCCCAAAATTGAAAATTTACGAAAACGCCTCCGAAACTCCAAAATTCCATATTTGTCCTTTTTGTGCGGTCCTATCATTACCATTACTATGCCCCCGAATAAACACCTTGTTCTCAAGGTGATACATGAAGTCTTAAGTCACGCTGCTCCAATTGGTTATCTGCCTCCTCCTGGATCAAAAGGCCATCCAAAGTCTCCACTGCCTACGACACCCGGATAGAGGTCACGACGATCACACAACCCGACCGAAGGTCCTCTATGCCCAAAACACAAACGACCATGCACAGATGGTCATCTGTCTACAAACCAGGGGCCATGTGGCCACGTAAAAGTATCGTCAGGCCATGGCGGGCCCAACAGTGCTGCCGGCATGGTCCGGGCCCAACAGTGCTACGAGCAGGGTCTGATGGGCCAGCAGTGCTATGGGTGGGCCCTGCAAGCCTGCAATGCTCTGCAGGGCTACAGCCTGGGTATGCATGTACTGCAGGCCTGCGGTATGCATGTACTACAGCCCTTGGCAAGCAACTAGGGGCTGTAACCCCTTGTCGCTTTCTCCTTGCGCAGATTCTCACCTTTTGAGGGTAGATCCACGTCAAAGTTGTCGACCTTTTCTTGTTTCTGTTTTAAAGACGGTACCTTTTGCCTTAGATCTGGTTGGCTGTTCAGATCTGAACCTTTCGTCGCTTGAAATTCCGCGATTATTTGTGGTTGTTGTCGCATTATGTTTTGCATGTGAGACTCCATCCTCGCCACTGCTGTCTTGAATCCTTCTTCGATCAATGCCCTAATTTCAGATGGATTTCGTCAGATGTGCAACTTCAGAATTGAGTCTTTCTTCCAAAAGCTCCGTCTATTTCTTTGCCGCCGCCATCGCCTTGTACAGTAATGCTCTGATACCAATTTGATGTAATTTTTCTTGGTTTTGTTGGATAAATGGGGGTTTTAGTAGAAAGCTGAGATTTTTTGTGGAACGATGTTATTTTTACGATTAGGAAGAGAGATTTGGAAAAAAGGTGGGATTTTTATTTTTATTAATAATAAGCTGAAAATAAAAGAGAACATAAATGATAGTTGAGTTCTTTCGAGAAGAACTCACTCTCCTATCTTTGGATTCGAGATCAAATCCTAAATCTACCAAGAACTAGTTTTTACTTCGAATGAAAAGCCTAAACCTCCAAGACCTATCCTCTTTCTCACAATATTAGACCTCCCCTTCCTAACCCTAGCTGTCACCTATAAATACTAGTATGAAAATAACAAAATTACAGAAATACCCCTAAACTTGAAAATTACAAAAAAGACACCTGAAACTGAAAATTTATGAAAACGCCCCCGAAACTCCAAAATGAGCTGCAAATCTGTGTTGAGAGTGGTTAGCATGCTAGTTTTTTTTACTTGGATAAATACTTTTCTTTCCAATTGAAGCATGCTGCTAACTGCATAATTACCAATGACCATAGGAGATCCTGATGTCCAGACAGCACAAGCCCACGAGGCTGTATATATCAATTCTGGAGATAACCCGTTTGAACTCTTGAGAGATTCTATCAGGTAAGCCTTTTTGTTAGTGTAATTATACTGTCTTTGACATTGTAATGTTTTTTAAATAAATTCCATCTCC
Organism: Scilla litardierei; assembly: GCA_030789695.1. Lineage (NCBI taxonomy): Eukaryota > Viridiplantae > Streptophyta > Magnoliopsida > Asparagales > Asparagaceae > Scilla > Scilla litardierei. The sequence continues at coordinate 125,543 of JAULAV010005404.1, forward strand.
ATTATGTTTTTTTTAAATAATTGTAGGATATTAGCAAAGCACAAAGGAACATTCAACAATATTGAGAACAAGAAGGTACTATATTGGTAATTCTATGCAAGAGTTCACATTGTCACGTGTTGTTATTTGATGTCCAATTTTTTTTCAAGTATTCTTTTCTGTTCTTAATTAGAAGAAGATATTGTGGTATGGCAGATACCTGCAAATTTGGATTGGTTTGGATGGTGTACATGGGATGCATTCTACACTGAAGTCAACCCAGTTGGAATTATGGAGGGTCTCCAAAGGTATGCATAGAGTTTCCAGTGTGCCATTCAATTGTGGTACATTTTCGTATTGTTCTGCAATGTGCTACTATATGCTTCATTGCACCTGATTGCCTACTGTTATCTATGATGTTTATGTCATATGGTACCATGCAGTTTGTCAGAAGGGGGAACTCCGGCAAGATTCTTAATCATTGATGATGGGTGGCAGGATACAGTAAATGAATTCCGTGAGGAAGGTCAACCACTTATTGAAGGAACTCAGTAAGCGTGAACAGATGAAAGCAGTGCCGCTTCGATTTTTTGGAAGCGTATCTAATCTTACAGTGTCCGTGTTCTATTCATAGGTTTGCTACCAGATTAGTTGATATAAAGGAAAACAAAAAGTTCAAGGGTGGAAGCTCAGAAAGTAAATGCAATAGTCTCAAACAATTTATCAAAACTATCAAAGCCAGATTTGGACCGAAATACGTCTACATGTGGCATGCCTTGGCTGGTTACTGGGGAGGTGTTTTACCCACATCAGAAGCAATGAAGAAGTATAATCCAAAGCTCGAGTATCCGGTCCAGTCGCCTGGCATCATAGGGAATGTGAGAGACATAGCCATGGACAGCTTGGAGAAGTATGGAGTTGGGGTCATAGATCCATCAAATATATATGAATTTTACAGTGATCTCCATAGCTATCTTTCCGGTAGCGGCGTAGATGGGGTTAAAGTAGATGTTCAGAATTTAATTGAAACACTTGGAGCTGGCCATGGTGGAAGAGTTTCGTTGACTAGACAATACCAGCTAGCTCTTGAGGAATCTGTTTCAAGAAACTTCCAGGATAATAATTTAATTTGTTGCATGTCTCACAATTCAGATTGTTTTTATAGGTAAAGTAGCCCCACTGTTGTAAATTAGCTATCTCTTAGAAATACCAACTCAATCTTGGCTTATTCTTACCCTAATGTGGTTTCTATTTCAGCTCCAAGAGGAGTCCTGTGGCTAGTGTGGTTGTTGGCTCAATTAGAGCATATGGGCTGCCCTTTGGGGTTGGTGCATGGGTTGGTGCACCAACCCAAGGGGGGTTGGTGGTGGGTTGGTGCACCAACCCACCTCCCCCTTTAGCCCTATAAAAGGAGACCCATGGCTTTGTTTGTTAGCATCGAAAATTAGGAATCCAATTGAGCTTCTATTGAAGCATTGTGAAAGTTGTATGAGATCCTATTGGAAGTTCCATAGGATCATTGTGAGCGATCTTTGAGAGAGCCCATTGTGAGGATTTCTTAGGAGTGTTTGAGTGTTTTATTTGAAATTATGAGAAGTGTTTCCTTGGTCGTTTAGGCGACCTAAATTCTTTTGTATGCTCTGATACCAATTGTTGTGCGTCGAGCGGAAGCAGTCGGATCGCCGAAGTATCTAGCACGAAGAACAAATAGAGAGCATACAAAAGAATTTAGGTCAATAGGATCATTGTGAGCGATCTTTGAGAGAGCCCATTGTGAGGATTTCTTAGGAGTGTTTGAGTGTTTTATTTGAAATTATGAGAAGTGTTTCCTTGGTCGTTTAGGCGACCTAAATTCTTTTGTATGCTCTCTATTTGTTCTTCGTGCTAGATACTTCGGCGATCCGACTGCTTCCGCTCGACGCACAACAATTGGTATCAGAGCTTTGGCGACGAAGTTCTAGACGAAGAAGACGGGCAAAGACGGCGACGAAAATCCTTCTACTCCAATGGCGCAATCTTCAACAACGCGAACTATCGTATCTAATACGAAGTTCGAAATTGAGAAGTTTGATGGGCGTATCAACTTTGGCATGTGGAGATGCGAAGTACTTGACATCTTGAACCAACTTGGTCAAGATCAAGTACTAGATGAGAGGCCGACTACGACGTCGGATGCGGAGTGGAAGATGATGAACCGGACCGCTTGCGGCACGATCCGGCTCTACTTGACAAAGGAGAAGAAGTACCCTTTCATGGAGGAGACGAATGCGAAAGCGTTATGGGATGCGCTTGGTGAGAAGTACATGAAGAAGAACATTCAGAATCGTCTACATCTAAAGAAGAAGCTTTTTGGCCTCAAGATGGAGGAAGGAGTTTCAGTTGAAGAACACCTAGACTACTACAACAAACTCCTCACAGATTTGAGGAACATCGACGTCAAGGTGGAAGATGAGGACAAGGCGATGATTCTCCTCAACTCACTGCATAAAGACTATGAGCACATCGTTTCGATCTTAACCTATGGTAAAGAATCTATCACCTTCAATGAAGTTTCTAACGCTCTTACTAGCAATGAATTTAGAAAGAAGGATGATGAGAAGATGATGGGCCAAAGATCCGAAGCGCTTACCGTGGTTAGAGGTCGGAGCAATGAAAGTGGTGGAGGCCGCAAAGGGAACCATAGATCCGAGACGAGTGACAATAGTAGAGCTCCACGCACAGACATCGAGAGGGATCAATGTGCTTTTTGCAAAGAAAGAGGACATTGGGCGAGGGAGTGCCCAAAGGCCAATAAGAAGAAAGATGCTACCGCCAACATCGTCAAAAGCGAGGAGGTGGATGAGTGGGTCCTAGTTGGTGCGACGGAAGGGGTGATGAAGGGGGGATGGGTGCTCGACTCGGGTTGCTCGTTCCATATGACACCTCACAGAGAGTACTTTACTACTTTCCATGAAGGTTGTAAGCGTAAAGTCCTTCTTGGAGACGATGGAGCATGCACGACGGCGGGCATTGGCACGGTCCGCATAAAGATGAGTGATGGTGTCACACAGAACATAGGCGATGTTCATTATGTGCCAGATGTGAAGTACAATTTGATATCGCTTGGTTCACTTGAAGCCAAGGGTTGCAAAGTGACTATGGAGGACGGCGCTTTGAAGGTGACACGAGGAGCAATGATCCTGATGAAGGGGAAGCGTGAAGGCAACCTCTATTACTTGGATGGTACGGTGATGATGAAGACGACAAGAGTTCCAGATGAGCGAGCTACTGACTCAAGCTCGCATGCACCAAAGACGACGTCATTGGATGATCTCCGAAGAGGTGGTGCTAATAGAGGTGATGGTTCAAGTCCGTATGGTGGAGATACCTTATCCCCACAACTTGTCCAGCAGAAGGATTCTATCAAAGTTTGGAGACCAAGGTATGAGAGATGCCAACCTGTAAAAAGAGTCTCGTTTGCTTTCTTTGTCAGGTGTGATGAGTCTCCAACCTTATTCGGTGAGGTGGAGCACAATGGCGACCTATGTGGACGAAGGAAAGATTGGTGTGATGAGATGGAATCAACGACGAATGATGAAGCCAAGGATCTGGTGGAGCTACTTGGCATTAGTGATTGTTCGACAGATGAGCTTATGATCGATATTGGAGTCAAGTTCGAGTAAGGCTCGGACGTGTAAGTTGACGATATGAGATGACTTTTGGTGGCCCCTTCTAGGGAAATGAGGCTCTGCGAAACCATATGAGCCTTTCGAGGCAAGATGACGGGAACACGAGATGATTCTCACCGAGGAGGAGCATTAACGGTCGATTGTGTGACACAGACCTAATATCTCGCCAAGGTGGAGATTTGTGGTTGTTGGCTCAATTAGAGCATATGGGCTGCCCTTTGGGGTTGGTGCATGGGTTGGTGCACCAACCCAAGGGGGGTTGGTGGTGGGTTGGTGCACCAACCCACCTCCCCCTTTAGCCCTATAAAAGGAGACCCATGGCTTTGTTTGTTAGCATCGAAAATTAGGAATCCAATTGAGCTTCTATTGAAGCATTGTGAAAGTTGTATGAGATCCTATTGGAAGTTCCATAGGATCATTGTGAGCGATCTTTGAGAGAGCCCATTGTGAGGATTTCTTAGGAGTGTTTGAGTGTTTTATTTGAAATTATGAGAAGTGTTTCCTTGGTCGTTTAGGCGACCTAAATTCTTTTGTATGCTCTCTATTTGTTCTTCGTGCTAGATACTTCGGCGATCCGACTGCTTCCGCTCGACGCACAACAGCTAGGGCATCTGAGGATTTCATGCCACGGCAGCCGACAATGCAGACGTTACATGTAGCTTCAGTCTCATATAACAGCCTTCTCTTAGGAGAGATTGTGAGTCCAGATTGGGACATGTTCCATGTGAGTCATGTTTTTACGTAGTTGTTTCTCTATCTCTCTAATCTTTGGCCAGTTCTTGTCAGTTACGACAAACTTATACTAACCATGTTTCTCCGTGTTTTTCTCTTTACATAAGAGTGATCATGCTACTGCTGAGTTTCATGCTGCTGCCAGAGCAGTGGGAGGATGTGGTGTTTATGTAAGGTAAGCAAACGAATGGTTCATAATCTCATGTATGCATCAAGTGAAGATCTAGATAAATTATTTTCTTGTGTCAAATCAAATCTCGATTCTTATTGCATCTTGTTTTTAATACAGTGATATGCCAGGTCACCACAATTTTAAAATTCTTAGGAGGCTTGTACTCCCTGATGGTTCAGTTCTGAGAGCCAGGTTTGCAGGCCGTCCTACTCGTGACTGTTTATTTGATGACCCCATCATGGACAGGCGAAGGTAGAATTCATCTAATAAAATTTTGTTTTATAATCTATGCTTTTCACTTTTCATAACCTGATGCTTCTGGGTTACAGTCTTCTTAAGATATGGAACTTAAACAAGTTCACTGGAGTTATTGGTATTTTTAACTGTCAAGGAGCTGGGAGCTGGCCAATGAAAGACCATTGCGCTTCTGTTTCCAATCTGTCTATTTCTGGTCATGTCTCTACATCAAACATTGAATTTCTTGAAGACATTGCTGGTGAGAACTGGACTGGAGATTGTGCCGTTTTTGCCTTTAACTCAGGTATTACTCAAACCTTGTGATTTGTGCTATCTCTGTAGATTGTGCTTGGCTATAAGCTTCATGGCAGTTGTAAATCAAAACTCAGAAGTAGAAAATAGATTCATTAAAATTGTTGCACATTTATTCAATTAGTATGCAACCGTAGAGTAAAAAGAAAACTGGTCATAGTAATGTAAAATCTATTAGAAGAGCAAACAAACTGTTTTGTGATCTTTTGTTTAATTATCATTATTATAATATCAAGACTGTCAGAAGGTTCATTACCTTTAATTGTAAAAACAAAATAAAATAAGAAATCAGAATATTTCTATATAGCCTTTTAACAAAAAGTTCTGGAGGCCACGAGTAGAGAGAAATGAGAATGCCCACCCAACAGAATGTCATCTCAACCTTTATACCCTTATTGTTATTAAAGCATAACAGTAAATGTGCAATATCTATAGACCTAGAACATGATCTGAAATTATGGGATGTATTCATCACCTCGATCACTGGTTGGCTTTCACCGGACTAGTGTTACCGAAACACTAAACTCTCATGATTCACGATCTAAAGATTCGAAACCATGTGTTCCAAATTAGGGTGCATTAGGGATTTAAAATGGTACAAGTAATGTTTTAGATTATAAATAAAATTTTAAACTAAATAGAAGATCTTTGTTATTTGTAACCAAGTTTAGGTGCACCTTTGCTAAGTTTTAATACAAACAGTTATGCACACATACATACCAATAAATATGTGCATAAAAATGCAAGAATATTTTTACTAATTTTGTAAAAATTTATTACCATGTTTTGGACCAATAGGATTTCATATACCGAACCGATACGTGTCCCTGGTAACCTTGTTCCATCCTCTTCACTTTCCAGCATGGTTTTAAGTTTTGGTTGAAAGGGATACATATCATCATTTCATTTGCAGCTTTGAAGTGGAGTGGAAATAGACCAAAATGTCATCTTGGCTGATACCTAGGGAGTGTTCAACGATAACCTGATTTAAATCTTAATAGAAGAGAAAAGAAAGAGATCCAGAGCAAGAATCAGGGGAAAAGAGCGTGTCATCATGCACCATAGGGGTAAGAGTGTAGATGCAGCTTCATTTCCCATCAAGCTTGAGTACATGTAGAGGGGGAATAAAGAAAAAAGAGGCGTAATAAAAGCATTTAACTAATCTTTCAGATCATCCAGGAATGCATGGGTTCCTGTAGACATAGTATTCTTACATATGTGCAAGTCAATAAGCTTGACTAGACAAATAAAACTGATACTTTTGTAGATTATTGTAGAAATTGGGGAAAGTGTGATTAGCCTCCAAAGTGAGGCTATCACTTCTATTTATATGTTTCACACTTTCTTTACACACACACCCAATTTACTCACACACACACACTACTCAATACTCCCCCTCAAGATGAGCAAAAGATATTTATCATGCACATCTTGTTACAAGCATCCTCCACTCCTTTAGAGCTCAACCCCTTCGTAAGGCAATCTGCTAGTTGCTGTCCAGAGCTAATGTAGGAGATCTCCAGCTGTTTCTTGTCCAGTCTCTCTTTAATGAAGAACCTGTCAATCTCTATGTGCTTCGTTCTATCATGTTGCACTGGGTTGTTGGCAATATTAATTGCAGACTTGTTATCACACAACAACTGCAATGGTCCTTCTCTCAGCAGGCGTAGCTCATGTAGAAGTGATCTCAACCAGATCATCTCACAAGTACTAAGCACCATAGCACGATACTCTGCCTCTGCAGTGGAACGAGCCACCAAATCCTGCTTCTTGCTGCGCCAAGAGACCAAGTTGCCCCCAACAAACACACAGTAGCCCGAGGTCGATCTCCTATCATCCAAGCAACTGGCCCAATCTGCATCACAGTAGCCTGTCACATTCATGTGACCATGACTACCAAATAATATGCCTTTTCCTGGACTATTCTTCAGATACCTCAGTATCCTGAAGACTGCCTCCATATGTCCAGTCCTAGGATCATGCATGTACCTACTTACCACACTGATAGCATAGGCAATGTCAGGTCTGGTATGGCATAAGTAGATGAGGCGTCCAACAAGTCTCTGGTACCTCTCTTTGTCCACTGGCTCCCCTGATTGTGAATGCAACCTATGATTCTGATCAATAGGAGTAACTGTTGGACGACACCCCAACATACCTGTCTCAGCCAGAAGATCCAGTGCATACTTTCTCTGTGAGAGAACTATACCCTTCCTGGACCTGGCAATCTCCAGTCCAAGGAAGTATCCCAACTGTCCAAGGTCCTTGACCTCAAACTCTCTCGCCAACCTCACCTTCAAGTGAGAGATTCCATCTTCATCATCTCCAGTGATAATAATATCATCAACATACACAGCCAAAAGGGTGATCCGTTGCCCTGAATGTCTATAGAATACAGTATGATCACCATTACTCTGCTTGTAGCCCATGGTGATGACTGCACGCCTGAACCTGTCGAACCATGCCCTTGGAGATTGCTTCAGCCCATACAACGACTTGTCCAGTCTACACACCTTTCCCACCGTCTGTTGTGTGCCAAAGCCAGGTGGAACCTCCATGTATACCTCCTCCTGTAGGTCTCCATGCAAGAAGGCATTCTTTACATCCAACTGATGCAATTTCCATCCAAAATTCGCGGCACATGATATCAGTACTCTCACAGTACTCATCTTTGCCACTGGGGCAAATGTCTCATCATAATCGATCCCATAAGTCTGACTGTAACCCTTGGCAACCAGCCTCGCCTTGTACCTGTCCACCTTCCCTTCTGCAGTTTGCTTTACTGTGAATACCCACTTGCAGCCCACAGCCTTCTTCCCTGCGGGAAGTGAGACAAGTCTCCATGTCTTGTTCTTCTCCAGTGCCTCAAGTTCTTCAAGCATTGCTTTCTTCCACTGGGGATGTTGCTTTGCCACTCGCCAATCACTTGGTATAGGGATAGACTGTAAAGATGCAATGATAGCCCTATATGCAGGTGTAAGAGAGGCATAGGAGATATGATTAGCAATATCAGTCTCATATCCATACCGTACAGGAGGCCTGCCGGCATTGATACGAGGCTCCCTACGAGATGCAAGTGGAAGATCTAAACTAGAGGAAGGTGAAGAAAGGTTACCATCCGTGGTAGGAGAGGAAGGCAGTGAGGAAGTCGGAACTTGAGCAGGCGTGATAGACTGATCAATCTCAACATGGGGCAGTGAAGCTAGTGGTTCTTCAGTGGAGAAGATGTCTTCTTGCTGTTCTCCATCTGCATGACTATCCTTCTGTCTCCTGCTATATTTCCTGCCGTACAACCTGTCTTCATCCTCTTCCACCAAGGTCCTTTCTTCCTCCCTGCTATCAGGACCAGTACCAATAGGCCTGACAGGACACGGTATAAGTCCAACCACTACCCTCCTGTCATCAGTCTCCCCCTCTTGACCAGCTCCTCTTGTGCTTGGAGAGGCCCCAGTATCAAATACTGATGTAGAATCTGTCAGTCCTCCATAAAAAGGTTCAGTCTCCCTGAACGTCACATCCATGCTCACAAACAGCCTTCTTTCTGAGGGACTCCAACACCTATAACCTCTCTGATTTGAAGGATACCCAACAAATATGCATTTAATTGCCCGAGCATCCAGCTTCCCCACAGAAGGTCTATGATCCCTCACAAAGCATGTGCATCCGAACACTTTTGGTGGAACTACAAAAGTGTTCTTTCCCATAAGAATCTCACATGGAGACTTCATTCCAAGGATCCGTGAAGGCATCCTGTTGATAAGATATGTGGCTGTCATCACTGCTTCACTCCACAATATCTTAGGTACATTCATGGTGAGCATGAGTGACCTAGTTACCTCCAACAAGTGTCTATTTTTCCTTTCAGCGACTCCGTTCTGTTGGGGGGTGTTGGGGCAAGTGGTCTGATGAGTTATCCCACTCTCAGATAGGTAAGATGCAAACTCCCTGTTTACATACTCTGTCCCATTATCCGTTCTCAAGACACGGATCTTGGCCTCATACATATTCCTGACACTTCTATGGAAATCCTGAAAACACTTCAACGCTTCGCCTTTGTTTTTCATCATATAAAGCCATGTCATTCGAGAATGACAATCTATGAAGGTGATAAACCACCTGAACCCACTCACTGAAGTCACTGGGCAGGGCCCCCAAACATCTGAGTGAATAAGATGAAATTTCTCTACACTCCTCATCCCTACACTAGGATATGACGTCCTAGTGTGTTTCCCAAATTCACATGCATCACATGTCAAATTCATTTCATTCACTCCATTCAAAATATCGGGATACATTTTACTCAAAATATCAAAGGGCAAGTGCCCCAACTGACAATGCAACAAAAGTACATCCCTTTCCTTCTCTCTACCAACGACAGCCAGTGCAGCATCCCCACTAGCTCTATCAAGATACCACAGTCCATCACGCCTGACGCCAGTCCCAAGCCTCCTCCCAGTCTTCCTTTCCTGCAACACACAATGAGTAGAGTCAAAAGTGATGCTACAGTCGAGATCATCAACAATGGAGCCAACAGATAGGAGGTTGACTGGAAATGATGGGACGTGAAGGACTGAAGAGAGGCGTATGGAGGGAGTGCACTGAATAGTACCAATCCCTCTAATGGGTTGGGATGTGCCATCAGCTGTCTGAACGGTTTCATGAATGGTATGTGGTTTATATGTGGAAAATTGTCTATATGCTCCTGACACATGACTAGATGCACCTGAGTCAATAATCCACTCTATATGATCTCTACATGAAAGGGCTAATCGGTTACCTGAGTCTGTGTGAGCGAAGTGGGCAAAGTTACCGAATGGCGAGGCAATATCCCCAGTCTGGTCAGCATGACTCTCCGAGCTCTCAGTAGTAGACCTGGACTGTCTCCTCTGCTCTAGGTCTGAAGCCTCAGCTGGCGTGGTCTCGATCATCACTGTCTCCTGTCGTCCGTCAGCTGTGGCAAAGTTGGCCCGTGGGCCACCGCGACCTCGTCCACGGCCTCCACGGCCCCAACGACCTCCTCCTCTGCCTCCTGAGCCACGTCCTCGCCCACTGCCCTTCTGTGGGCAGTTGAAGCTCAGGTGCCCCTTCACCCCACATGTGTAGCACTCTCGATCCTCGTTCACTACTGCCACTGCCGGTACAGCCAGTGCAGCCCGAGTGACCTGAGTACCCTCATCCTTCATAACCCTCAGTCTGGTCTCCTCCTGTGCCATTGCAGCTATGGCCTCCTCCAGGGATGGGATGGAGGACAAGTGGCACATACTCGCCCTCCTGGCCTCAAAATCACCATTCAGGTTCCTCAGAAAATGTGTGACACGCCTTCGCTCCACCCACTTCCTGTGTATCGCAGCGCTCCTAGGATCAGGCAGATCAATAGGGTCATAGTGGTCCAACTCTGACCACAGCCTTTTCAACTCCGCAGAGTAGGCTAGAATAGTCATCTCCCCCTGCTTCAAGGTGTCGACCTTGCCCTGAACCTCCATCATGAGCATCACATTCCCTGCTCCAGAGTACATTTTTTCCACCATACTCCATATCCCCGCAGCACTCTCTATGGCCTCCACCATCCCAGCAATGGGTGGAACCATCGATGTCATCAACCAGGCAGCCACCAGTGAGTTGGTGGTGCTCCAGACTTTCCAATCATCCACATCCTTATCCACCGGTTCCTTGCATGAACCTAGAACGACGCCTTCTAACCCCTTTGACCTCAGAATGAGAAGCACCCTCCTGGACCAACTAAGATAATTCTTCGTCCCTTCCAATTTCACATCATTGGGCATCAATTCCAGCTTCTGCACGGGACGTGAAGGCGTCGATCCACTCGATGATCCCAACTCCTTCGAAGCAAGCAGCTTCGTTATCTCTCCAATGAAGGCCTTCATGTCAGCTGAGGTAAGATTGTCCCCCATCTTTCCAGATCCGCAGATCTCTTCTTTCTCCCTTCTTAGATCCGCAGATCTACTTCTCCTTTTCCTCTTCTAGGTCATACCCTAACCGTAAATCTATGGAGTCATCTTCATGGCTCTACCATAGATCTAGGGTTAGGGTTCTTTTAGGATTCTCCTTTGTAGCTTTTAGGATTCTCCTTTGTAGGGTTAGCAAGGCAGAGAGTCAGATGCGGCAGCAGGCAGCAAGCGGCGGCAGCCTGAGGATCCGGAGGCTCAGGGGCGGTGGATCCCGCCGGCGGCTTCGATCCGAGGCGCTCAAGGCGGCTACGCGGCTTCCAGGCTGCGGATCCGGAGCCGGCGGCGGCGGCGGCCCGCGCAGCCGGCAGCGGCGGCGGCTTGCGCAGCCGGCGGAAGACCGGGCGGGAGCTTGCGATGAAGATCCGAGCAGGCGAGGGCCTCTAGCAGGCGGGCAGCGGCTTGCGGCAGGAATCCGAGCAGGCGGGGGGTCTCCTTTGTCGCAGGCGGCGGTTGTTTTGGGCTATTTTTTTTTTTAGGGTTTTAGGGTTAGGGTTTGTAGCTCTGATACCATGTAGAAATTGGGGAAAGTGTGATTAGCCTCCAAAGTAAGGCTATCACTTCTATTTATATGTTTCACACTTTCTTTACACACACACCCAATTTACTCACACACACACACTACTCAATAATTATATTATAGAGACGTCTACATATTCAATTAATACTTAAACCTAATTTATAAATTAGAAATTAATCCACAAAATCATACATTTTTTCAATATTAAAGGTATGAAGGTATGAAGTTCATGTAAAAAAACATTAAGATCACTTCTTCTTCTTTCTTTGTCTGTATCGTCGTGTAACTAATTAGGTACAGGAAGTATGTCTTAAACCTGCGAAAAGTTTTTCATGAGTATAGTTCATGAGTTTCACTTTAACACATTGTTCACAACTTCACATATGGATCAGATTTTATGAGATATCTAAGTAAATTTAATATTAAATGTGAATATATATCTAAGTAAATTTAATATTAAATGTGAATATATATTGGTGTTACTTGACCAATTTTTAGAAAATATAAAAATCATAAAAGACTGCATAGTCAAATGCACAAAAATTTTCTTCATCAAGCATGCTGCATCCAAATGTTTAGTAGAATTTTTAGACTCTTAGCAAAGTAAATGGGTCCCAAATATGTACATTCCAACTTCGCTTGATATGGTAGTTGACGAATGGTGTACGTTAGATGTGACTCAAAACTAACAAATTAAATTAGAGTACTTTAGGAACTTATTGAAAACCTTAATCCTAATTTCAAAACAAAAATTAATCATAATAATGTTATCCAATGACAAAAAGGTAATTGATTTTGGTTAAAATTTATAATTAGATAAATATAAGAACTGCGTTTACTTTGAATGAACAGTTGAAAACATTGTTAGTCGTAAATGCAAACAGTATATTTATGGAATTTCTTTGCCCATCATATAATCAGTGTCAATTAAAAATAAAATTTTCCAAGCAAAATCTTTCACAAAATTTGGCTCAAATTGTGGTTAAAAATTTGGTTGTTGTATGGTAATAAAATGAATAACTACAAGAATAATGTTCACCTAAAATTATATATTTAACGTGTTTGGGTGGCAATAATTAGAATAATAATGTGCAACATGTAGTTAAAAAGTAAGGAGTCTGCTATGAAATTTTGGAAAATAAAAGTGTTCAAAATAGAAATAGGAAATTCTTTCATATGAAGGGGAGGAAGAGAGGGATAATTTGAAATTCCATTTGGGTTGGTTGAATTTGCTTTTTAAAGAATTCTTTTTCCTTGTTTCTTTGAATAATGAGGCCAAAGAGCATGCATATTTTCTTTTGGCAACTCATTCAAATGGAGAAAGAAGGTAGATCGTAACGTTAAGTCTGGATACTTGGGAGGATAGAGGGTGACAAGGATGTCACTGGATTTTTTTTTCCTAGCCACCAGCTTATTTTCGATGGTTAAGCTAGCAGTATGGATGTCTGCATATTCCAGTAAGGGGGAGCATAGCTTTCTATCTTGTAAAATTCGGTGCTATGTGCATGGAATTGGGCAATGGACTATCTATTAGTACCACTTTTCTAAACTCGAAAATAAACTTAGGGAGAGAGTTGTCCTTATGATCTAGGTAGAATGGACACTTCAACCATTGAGCCTTGTTGTATTGAACACACACTGGCTTTTGATGGTTCTATTTTTTTAGCATACCTAGTAAAAATTTATTTCAAGGGTTGAGGTTTCGTGCCATGTTGCCGCCATGTTCGCATGTCCGGCTCTGCACAACATAACTTATGATTTCTTTTTATTGTATGATGTGCAGTGGTCGTATATTGTTTGTTGCAGGATACCTTTCTCGAGTGCCCAAGTCCGGAAATCTTGATGTTTCCTTGGATGCTCTGCAATGTGAAATCTTTGCTGTATCACCAATCAAGGTGATTATCCCTTCCTTTAATGTTTGCTGGACTTTCTGTTGACCCTTGTCCCTTTGATCGTAGACTGGTTGGATGTCAGTATTTCATCTAAAGGTCATAGCATCCTCCTTCGTTTGTGCCGTGTCAGGCCTACGGTCAATTGCTTCAATTTGCACCACTCGGGCTGGTTGACATGTATAACGCTGGAGGAGCCATCGTCGACCTTGACAGTACCATTTCTCCATCCGGATGCACGATACACATAGGAAGCAGAGGACCAGGCAGGCTTGGAGCATACTCAAACATGAGGCCAAGGCAGCTTAAAGTAGACAGTAAGGAGGTGGAGTTCATCTTTGATTCGCAAAATGGTTTGGTCGTTGTCAACCTTCCACAGATCGCGGCGCAGCACCTGATAAACATTGAAATAGTATATTGAGGATCTGATGCTATTATGCCCTCATGAATCGATGCCATCATTGTGCTCATTCTGTGTGATATTATTAGCCCATTGGGGGTCAAATTGTAATAATGATTTGATGGCCAGGGAACCTAATTTAGCCCATTTTGGTTCCTGGGCTGTAGACTCTGATCCCATTGGTAAACATCAAACTATTCCATTTTGCAAGTTGCTTACTATTGTTGAGAATGAAAAAGAAAATATTATCTTTGTTACGACCTAAAAATCGTGATAGCCCGACTTTCTATCCCCAGTCACAAAACACCCTACCTACTTCATTCTTCCGTCCCAAAGGCCGGTGGGCCCAGCGCTAGTGCACCAATCCCGCGACTTCAGAGACCGTGCACTTAACTCGCCCACGGCAGAGCGCCAGGTTACCCCGGAGCCCGACACGGCCGAAGGAAGGGCGCACCCTACTATGGGCGGTGGCGGAGCCGCACTCATCCAGGGTCCCGGTCGTCACCCGACTCCTCCCCCCCCCAACCTACTCGCCGAGAACAACGCGCAAAGCGCGTTGTCGGACAACGTGCCCTCCAACCGGGGCGACCTGGCGACCCCATCGGTAGCGCCGTACCTCGGACGCACACCGACGACTCTTTGGCACATCAGACGCGACAAACAACCTAGTACAAAGGACACTACTGACACTGACGCCGCCCGACCATCTGGCAAAGCACCCCCTGGCCGCTGCGCCCCCTGCACTTAATGCTTTCGGCCCTGACACCCTGACAAAAGCGCCCCTGGCCGTTGCGCCGTCTGACAAAAGAGTGTCCGACGCTCCTGTTCCTGACATCCTCGTCCGAAGCTTCCGCTGACAGCAGGGCCAGCTCAGCACGCTGAGTCAGCATGCCAGATCAGCCACACCCAACCGCCTTCCGACAGGTATAAATACCCCTTCACTTCTTACGGTGAAGGGGTTGGAAAATTTACTCTCAGTCTCATTACTCACACACAAGAGCAATGGTCGTCCATATCTTTGTTCTTCCACTCATAGATCGTCACGTACGGTCGACTCACCCTCAGTCCGACCTACGTGCCTAGCCCCCGCTTTAAGTCCCGGTACTGACTTAGGCATCGGAGAGGCTACGGGTTGGACCCCCAACCCGGCCTTTCTGACGAGTTGCTCCTTGCGCAGGTCAGCTCGTCGTTACCAGTCGTGCTCACCGTCAATCTAGGTAGTTCGGTCCCTTCACCGCATCCTCTCGGATTCGACACCGTGGTCAGCTCCCGCCACAAGTTTAGCCTCATCACCCCCACTAACCACCTGTCAAATAGCCTATCCTAATCTTGTCATTAGCATAACCACCGTGCCCTTGGTTCCCCTTAATATAATTCATTGTACGCGAGTTCTACCCCGCAACAATTGGCGCCGTCTGTGGGAACGAAGGGTCACACCCATGTCAAATCCCATACTAGTCAACCGAAACCCTGACCACGGAAAGGATCCCATGGATCAAGAATCCCACTCCCATCCCATGACTCATGCGACTAATTCACCCCCGGAGGTGGAGGTCGAAATGGTCCAGGCCTCGGCCCGCGCGGTACAGCAGAGCTTCGACGCCTTCGCCAAGATGATGGCGGGTTTCATAACGGCTAGAGCCGAGGTATCCCCGGGCCCCTCTGAGCCCCCGAACGTGAGGCGGAATCTCCACCCTCAGTTCGTCGAAGAAATGGGGACAAAGGGCTCACCGAGGAGATTACGGCCCAACAGAAGCTCTTGGAAGAAGAAAAGGAGATCGCCCGGCTGCGAAGGCGCCAAGAGGAAGCGACGGCCCGATACCAGCTCCGCTTCATTACCGGGGGATGAGGTGAACCGGGGGATGAGCGCGAAAGGCTCCGGAGGGAGAATGAGGTGAACCGGGGGATCTCGGAGGTGTCAATGACGGGCGGGCAACACATGAACGAGCGCAGCCCACTGATCGCCGGGACCCCACCCCAGCGGCGAAGTCTACCCCGTCGGCGTCTCTCCCCAGATCGTCTAGACGAGAAGGCTGCTCGTCAATAGCTCCGCTTCCTCGCCGCAGGGCACGAAAGGCTACTAAGGGAGAATCAAGGGCGGAGGGAGGCCCCGGAGGCCATGAAAATGGGCCGGCGATACTGGGATAATCGCAGCCCGCCGCCCGTCGAATCCCCAGCCTGCGGAGGGAGCCCTCCCCAATGACCGTGTCGTTATTCCCTGGGGTATGATGACCGACGACAGCCGAGGCGGAGCCGAAGC